>BQNB010010493.1:30691-83848 GCA_026074375.1 Tanacetum coccineum | reverse complement strand
AAAAGCCCAGGACAATGTCCCAAACCCCTCAGTCAAACACAAACATATAATAATTAGGGGCAAGTAAAACAGTTTTCACTGTTCACCATCTCCCCCAATTCACCCTTCTTATTTTAACTCAATTAAAATCCAATTAACCTACTCCTTTCACTTGGCCACAAGATGCTTAATACCAAGCTACACCTCAGCAAAATGAAACGTCACCAAAGGATTGTAATCGGTCAAGACTCCAACAAGAATGACACGCGGGATGGTGAACAAACACACTTAGAAGTGGGATTTTACACTAAAAGCAAGCCAAAAGAAGCACAAATGCTCTCAAACCAAGGATTGCCACGCTGGCAATCCGTATGATCACATCTTTGATCCAACGGTGAAGGCAGGACATCTAATGATTGGCAAGGATTCAAGGGTTAAGATCAAATCCAAGAGGAGCGTGTGAAAAAGACCTAGAAGCTTCTCTTTCTGCCTATAAAAAGAGCTCCTTACTCACTCACAAAGGGTATCTAGGAGTAGTTTTTAGTGTAGCTTAGTGTAATTTTTAGTGTAACTTTTATAAATGTAATTTTTAGCTTATCGTTTTTTTAATCAATGTAACTTTCCATTACAAAGTTTGTAATCAGTTTTAATATCAATAAAAAGTTTAGTTTTCATATTGTGCACTTGTTAAATCATGTTTTCTCTTAAATGAATTATGGTTTAATAAGCTCTTTTAAGCTCTCTAAAGTTCAATAAGCTGTCATTTCAACTCATAAGCTAGCTATACTCTCAGCTAAGCCCTTAAAAGCTTAACTGAGCTTAATAACTCTTAAATCCACCCTCAAAATTACCTCAGCTTATTTTTGGAAGGGAAACCAGAAATGGAAGGGTTTCCAGGACCTCACTAGCTTATCTATGATAAGTTAGAGCTTGTTGATAAGCTCATAAGAGCATTTTATAGCCTTGTTTTGTATAGAGGCTTTTGTAAGTTTCCACTTTATGTTTTTTAGCTTAAAATTGCAATTCCTGTTTAGACTAGCTTATAACTGCTTATTATCTACTTATTCCTGTTTAGACTAGCTTAATGTTGCTTATTATAGTAGTTTAATGATTAATATAGTTAAATGTTAGTTTAGATCTTTAGTTTGCAAGTATTCTTTTTCAAATAGTGAAAAAACCAAAAATATTAGCATTTTTTTGTTAGCTTATTGCTCCTGCTTATTTAGTTGTTAAAATCTGTTCAATAGGTCTTGTAAAAGCTAATTAGCATCTGGAATTTGAACTTTGAGCTTAAATACCGAATTTCATAAGCTAGATATGGTATTGAGCCTTTTAAAGGGGTGTTTGGAACAAGGCAGCACTAACTTGAGTTAGTGCTGTCAAGGCCATTTGGTTCTTTAAATAGGTTTTAAGTATCATATTTAAGTTTATAAGATCAGGATTTAAGGCTTTTGTAGGCATAGATCAAGTTTAAATCAAGTTAGTAATTAGTTGTTAAAATTTGTTAGTTTAATATGTAGTTTAAGCTCAAGCTTGTTCTAGCTGCTGTAATTGATTAAATTACTCTTGTTTTGGTGTTTCAAAGTTGTAGGAATTAAGTTTTTAGCTCTGCATAATTTGGTTTTAAGTTTTTAGTCATTTAAGTGTCAAATGCATCAGCAGCATAAAAGGCTTTATAGCCATTTTCTAGCTTAAAATTCAGATAGTTAAAGTAGGAGATAGGGCTTAAAATTTGGAGCACAAGTAGATTTTAGACCAATCTAGTTATATTAGGGCTTATTTTAGCTTAAAAAGCTTATTTGTGTATCTGTTTTTGATCTGCAAATCTATCCTTTGTCTTTTCATATAAAAAATAAGATCAGCACATACTGACTTCAATCAGTATGTACTGACTTTTTCATCTAGCTTATTCTTAGCTTATTTGATTTTCAAAATAGTTTTTGATTAGTGTTTTAAGTAGTGTTTTAGACAAGCTTTCTAATGGTATAAGTGGTTTAGCCATAAGGATCCATTTGATGGCTTAAAAATAAGCTCAAAAAGTCCCTTTTGTCTGTTTTCAGAACTGTTTTGCACCAAAGTGCTTATTTGAATTTTTCAGCTTATGGCTTGTTCTTTTTGCTTATTTCTTGCTCAAATTTGCTTAATAGGTTAGTGGTAGGGTGTAGGTAGCTTATATAGTTTAGGTTTAAGCTTATTTAGTTTTTCTAGCTTAAGTCATTTAGTGAAAAAGCCCAAAATTCATTTAAGTCATATCTGTTTGTTTTATAAGTTTTTTTCAGCTTATTTTTGATTTTGAAAAAAGTTGTTTTCACAAAAGTTGCTTATTATAAGCTGTTTAACAAATTTGCTTTTTAAAGTTTTTGAAAAAAAAGGGAAGAGGGGAAATTGTGAGTGAGCTAGGCTCGAACTCACAACCTCTACCCTCCTCAACCTTTTATACACCTCAACACACACACTCTTACCGCTGCGCCCTTGGTACTTTTATGTCCTAAGGCGCACACATTATACTTTTACCCCTTTTTCTTTTTCATTTTTAAATAAGCACTTCGAGTGCTTATAAGCTTTTTTCTGGCTTATTCGTTTCAGTTTTTTCTTAATTAGCATTTTTCTTATAACCTTTTTAGCTTTAGCTATTTTCAGTAATTTTCTTAGATTTTTATTTCAAAGTTTTATAATTTTCGTACATTTATTTTGTTTACAAACTTTAAAAATCATAAAAAATAGAAAAATAATCAAAAAAATAAAATTCTTTTTCTGAAAATTTTCTTTTGTCATTTAGGTCTTATAGAATTTAAATTTACTTTCATAGGGTTAAAATTTTGGAATTTCACTTTTTAAAGAACGGGATTTGATTCCCGTTCTCGTTTTCTTCGTTTTTAACTTTAATCACTCTCGGTTTAGGATTTCCTTAGCTTTTATTTATAATTAGGATTAGGAAAAGTTTAAAAATAATTCTAGGTTTAATTTTTGATAAATTAGGTTTTAATTGTCGCGTTTTCTTTAATTCCTGTTAATCGTTTTTGTGCTTAATTGTTATCCTTTGCATATTTTATGTGTTTTTAATTAGTAGAAATAGAAAAAACCAATTCAAAAAGCTTAAAACCATTCAAATCATTGTCCAAATAAAAACGGAGTTTCAATTTCATAATTCTTGGGGTATAAACGACCCCGTGAACACTTACCGGTTAAACGTATGATATTTTTGTGTGAATTTTCCTTATTACCTTTCTCCTCAAGGGTAGTTTTGGAAATTCATTACTATTATATTATACGTATACTATTTGAAACGTACCAGAAACCCTGTCAAGGAGATTCTTCTTAAATTGAATCTACCTGATCACAAGTCGGTCCTCATGGAACCGGAGGTTAACGCAATCATACTCAGATGAATGACAAAGCCATATTCGTCCATATCTGTTGTTTATCACTAACTTTAAAATGCAGGTACAAACGATGGTGTTGTAGCCTCATTCCAGCAAAGTCATATTCATTACCACATGCTCATGCTCAAGCCACAAATACATACTATAAGTATCAAGTTTCAAGAATCAATAAAGCTCAAGTTTAAAGACCAACACTTCCGCAAACTTTGATATTTAAGATTTTCCTTAAAGATATCAAGATTATCAAGAAAAAGATTATCAAGGGAGATTGTTAGCAAGCTTTCAAGATGATGCATAGTATGAGCATGTTGGTCAAGACATAAGATCGCAAGATGGCAAAGACGATAAAGACAAACAAGGATAAAGATTTAAAGATCTCGAAACTAAAGACAAAGTCGAAAGACAATGACAAAGGCTCAAGATCAAAGATCAAACAACATGAAGGAACAAGCCTACAACAAGATAAAGATAAAGACCAAGACTCAAGAACTCAACGACAAAGCAATCTCTACAAGTCCAAGGAAGCAAGATTCAAAGAACTTGCTTTGGGAGAGATTGTTAGCCTCAAAATATTGAGTCGAACAAGGAAGCTAGGTTAATTAACAAGGAAGCTTAAGTCTTTATTCTAAATATACTGTAATAGGTTATCTACAGGATCATGCTCGTTTATTTAATCTAATATTGTAACTAACGACTGAGTACCATATCCCGCCATCTATCGCATAAGCTCTCCCGCGACCTCCTCCCATTTGTTGAAATTTATTCTGGGGATATTGTTTCTCGAAATGTCCTCACTCTCAGAATCCTATCACCATTTGTTATAGTTATTGTCATTATGGTTGCTATTGTTGGATCCTAGAGCGGTCCCAGCTTGTACAACTTTATCCAATAGGTAATGCAACCCCCCCTTAAACCAGATAAACACCTATCGACGAAACATCTAGTCGAACTGTTCATTTCGAGCCGCTAGTACAAAGACTTAGGTCGAGATACATCCTGTTACTGCCAAGTAAGTTAAATACTTACATCCATTAACCTCGCCCGATATTAATCATCGAACATTACAGATACCAGAAACGAGACTTCGTCTGTGAACATTTGAAACTTTATATAGACATTACCCACGCGTTTACACTCTCTCCTTTGATATTTTCATCATTAAGAGACTCTCCTTATAACGCGGTTATATCAACCATAAAACTCGTGATGATATTTTTCTAAAAATATTCTGAGCATCGGTCATAGGTGTGGTGGTGGCGGCAGTTCTATTTGGTGACATTCTAGTTTTAGATCACAGGAAACACGTGAGATTTCAAACAATCACAATCGTGACATGACATAATCCACTTCATATATAATTTTGAAAACATACATGATAGTTTGATACAAAAAAAACCAAAAAAAATACAAAGTCCTACGGCCATACTAGCTGGGAAAAACTCGTAATACTTAACATGCCTGTACAACTAGTATGGGCTAAATATCCTGATCAAACATAACCAAAATTTAAGGATATTAAGAAGTATCGAAATATCAAATTTTGCTGAATAAAGTTATCAGCGTCTTGTTTAGGACTGGTTTATTGAATCTCGAATCTTTTCTTGGTTACACAATCAGTTAGCACAATTTAAATCTCGGGACGAGATTTCTTTAAGGGGTAGGTACTGTGACAACCCGCAATTTTCAGAACTATAAATGACTATTTTACTTTTGGACTTTTTGGGTCCGACTTGACTTTTGACTTTTGACATTTTATTGTCATACAAAAACAATTACCACGTAACCGGTGGATCTGAAACATATTTATATAATAAATCATATTTATTATTTCATACCTTTCATTTACAAATTTGTTTTCTAACTTATTTGACTTGAAAACGAGAAGTTATCTCACAAATTGGGAAAAATAGCACACAACGCGTACTGGTGTAAGTTTAGATACACGATAAAATATACTATAAAATAATATATAATACGTTTATTTAACTGGGCAAATATGATCACCCGGGTCGTTTCCCCAACGACTAGTGAAATTGAATCCTCGTTTAAGTCCGGATTATGATTTGAATAAGCAAATGGATGATTTGACAATCTAAAGCAACAACTAAAATGGACAATTAAAAACAATTAAACAATTAAACTAATACGGGAAACAATTAAAACCCGACAATTAAGCAAGTAAACTAATTTTTACTCCTAAAAAAATGTAAACTAAATTTCTAAACCTAAGATAGGACAAAAGAAAATTTTAGAAAAAAGAAAAACATTTTTTTGTATTATTTTTGAATTTATTATGAATTAAAATCTAATTTAATCTAATTAAATCTTAAAAAATAGCAAATTAAGTACTAAAAATTTGGAAAAAAAATGATTTTTAAGCTTAGAAAAGTCTAAATTATTATAAAAGCAAAGTAAACTATTTTTAACTATTTTTATTATTAAAATCCTATTTTTAAAATTTAAAATAAAAGCTCTAAATTGAAATTTAAGATCTAAAAAGTGTAAAATGATTTTACTGGATGTAAACCTAAAGCTATTTTTTATAAAACAAAAAACTATTTTTTATATTTTTCTGAAACATTTTTCTATTTTTATGTATTTTTTTGAAACTTTTTTCTATTTTTTATTGATTTTTTAAGATTTTAACTTTCGAAAAATTATAAAAAATAAAATTTAAGTTGGAAAAATCTAAAAAATTCAGGGAAAATCTTAAACACTAGCAGGAATTTAAGAAAAATAAGAAAAACCAAAATGCTTAACGAATAAGCCCTAAAATAAGCTTATTAATGCTACGACTTTTTTATAAAAAGGAGAATGAAAACGTGTACTAGTATTTAATTGAGTGTTATGTGAATGGATGAGCTAATGTAGCAAACTGGTTAAGTCATATGTGTTGTGTGTGGGAGGTCGTGGGTTCGAGTGTGGGCAACCCCTTTTTTGCTATTTTTTTTTTTTTTTTACTTTTAAGAAAAACTAAATACTAGGAATTAATAAGAACACTAAAATAAGCTACTTTAACAAACGGGACTTAACCTAAAACTAAGTAATAAGTTCTAAAACAGCTTATAAATAAGCTGTTACAGTGAGTGGGCTTTTGGGCTTATTTTCACTTAAAAGCTTGTAACAAGCTCATTTTAAGCTCAAAATGAAAAAGGAAAAGTGTTCTAAACAGCTTATGATGTGCTTAATCTAAAAATGAAAAGAAATAAAAGCTGGAAACACCTTAAAGCAACTGAAAATGATAAAGAAAATGCTAAACTTAGCAAGGACACTTAAAGGTGCAAAATCCAATTAAGCTAAAAACCTTAAAAAGCTAAACTAGACTCTAAAACTTTAAGGACTTATTAAACTACTTATAATCTATTTATTTAAGCTGTAAAATCTAGAATCATAAGCTAAATTAACAAATTAAAATCCTAAAATTCCTAAGTACTGTTTTTGGCTTTTTATCTTTTTGAAAGACTTTTGACAGCAAAAATAAGTAATGCTAATAAGCTAGAAAGTGAAATTTAAGACCTAATCTATATTAAGCTATACCTAAACTTAATCCTACTTGAATCTAAGAATCTAAAAACTACTTATACTAAACTAAAAACTAGGCTAAAAGTGACAGTACTAACTTTAAGTTAGTACTGGTGCACTTTGCACAAGTGCAACTTAATTAGTGCAGGTTTCCTAAGGGAAATCCTGCACTTAAACACACTCAATTAGAGTGTATAAACAAATTGCAAGCAAGATCTAAGCCTTTGAGGGCTTAGATCAAATTTTTGCACAAGTGAAATTCCAAGAACAATCCCCTGGTGCTGGCAAACTTAAGATAAGCTCAAATTCTCTTAACTTCTAAAACTAACTTATAGAAACTCATTTCCTATTGCTTTTAACTAAATTCAAAACTGTCTAAAAAGATTTGCACAAAAACTTTTGACTTTAGGAGGTCAAACAAGCTTATGCCAAACACCCCTTTACCACTTGACAGAATTTTATGACAGTTTTAAATTAGGCTCTAAATGGAAATCTAATAAACAATTGCCTAATGCCATACAATAACTATTAAAAACAACTTTAAATAAGCATGGAATAACAACTAAATAAGCACTAATCTAAGACTTAAGCTAATTTACCTAGTTTGGTTTTTGTCAAGGATTTTAAGAAAAAAAAATCAAATATATGTCAATCATGATTCAAACTAAGAAAGTTAAAAACAGATAAACAACTATGATGATTAAGCTAGATAAAACTTAAATAAACACTAATAAGCAAAGAGATTAAGCAAATAAGCAATATTAAGCATATAAGCTATAACTAAACAGTTTTAACTGAAATTAGAGAAAAATGAAGAGAGAAACTTACTTGAACCTTTAGCTAAACAAAAGGACCATTTAAGGCAGCTACAAGCTCCCTAGCTTATTAATAAGCTAGGGTATAAGTCCTTGGGGATCCTTCCATTGTAAATCCCCCTTCCTTAAGCTTTCTAATCCAAATGTAAAGGTAATATATAGATTTTTAAACTGATTTAATTATTAAGGTAATTTTAAGGCTGGTTAAGCTCAAATCAAGAGCTTAGAGACTCTTGAGAGCTTATTATGAGCTTATTAGCTTATTGAGACAAATTAGCTTATTGAGAGAGTTTAAAAGTTGAAAGTAAAAACTTATGACAAAATTAAACTAAATTTCATTAATTAAAAAACTGAATTACATTACTTAAAAGAGATTACAATTTGATCAAAATTACAATAAGCTTCTAAAAACTACACTAAGCTAAGAAAACTAGAAAATAAAAGACCCCCTTTGTGTGTGAAGAGTTGAGGGCTATTTATAGCTGAACAAATAACCTTCTAGCCCCTTACCTTCACCAATCATCCACCATCAAATCAATCAATCATTGGGTTTTTGTTTTTGGCCGTTGGATCACTAAGTGACCTCACACGGATTGCCAGCGTGGCAATCCGTTTGAGGCTCACTTGTGCTTCTTTACTGAGTGTTTTAGCATAAAAAACCACACCTCTTTGTGCTTTTACCAACTGCTGACGTGTAATAAGCTGTGAGAGAGCTTAATAATCCTGGGAAAGACAGATTTAACCCATGCCTTGCAACTTAGAGCTCTTTAATTAGGTCTAACGGACCCTTTAATTCTCATTTGCCCCTTGATTTACCCTGGATAGTGAAATGAACGTAATGATGAATAGTAAAAAATGGCCATCCGCGCCCATTAATTGGCAGTTAAAAACTGTTTCAGACTTTAGAATATTACACAAATGGTCTTCTTGACTTTCTCTTTACCTTTTTCTAGTTATAAATAACTACTAAAAATTTGCAAGTTGGTCCTTGTTGTTTTTAGTGAAAGGGAAAGTGGGCTTAGATAAGTGGGCATTGTGGGTAGAATATTATCCGGGTAAGGACCATTTGGTTTTAAGGCCCAATAAGAGGTGAGGGGCTATTTTTGGACTTTAGTGAAACTTGAAGGGTGAAAATGGAATGTTTATTTGGGCTGTTGACCATGATTTGACTGAGGCTTGACTGTGGGTTTGACTTTTCTGGCTTCGGCTTTGAATCTTTGGCTTCTTTTTGTACTCTTCTGATTCCGTGTCCGTGTTTGCTCGTTTTTGACTGTTTTCTTGTGATTTCTGACTTATCCGTACCTGCACACACAAAACACAAATACAAGCATATTATTGCCATTTTTGGTCTGTTTTGGGTTTAATTGGGTTATTTTAGGTACAAACGGATATGTGTATTCTACACTTATCAAAATTCCCCAAACTAAACGATTGTGTGTCCTCACGCAATATCACATGCCTTATAACCAAATACCTCGAAACTTCCCCAAACTAAACCTTTGAAAAGTAGCAAAGATTTTTGTTGAGAGAGATAAGAGATCACAAGTTATAAAACACCCGATTTCCCATTTTTAAAGATTTTTCTCTTTTTATGATTTTTCTTGATAATTAACTACCTAACTACAACTTATTTGTGTTGACATAATGTATTGTTTTCATTACCTCATTGGTAACTTTTAGGATCATAGAATAAAAAGCACAATTAAGTGTCTAAAAGATAACTTCATCATTCCTGATTTTTCACTTTTCCCATGCTAAGCTTAAAAACAAGATCATTGTTGATTACGAACTAAGATGCTAAGACTACTTATAATTACAACTTGTGAATTCCTCTTCCCGACATAAATCATATATTTAGGTGTGTGTGTTCAAATTAATTTAAACCATTAAATCCACATATTTAGATAGATGAAATCCGACCAAGCTTTACACATGGGCCTTTTGGGCTAATATGTTAATCACTTAGCAAGATCACATCTCAAAGCAAACAAAAACCTCCTTAGCTAAGACATCGTTGGTTCACTTGTCCCATGAATGACTTTCTTCTCTAGCGATCCCACCGTCATCGGGTAAGTGCTAAGGCTTTTGACACCCCATCCAGGAGAATAACTAAATGAAACACAAGAACTTCGATGAAAAAAGCATGTAGACTTTTGGCAACCTTAATACAAAAGAATACCTTTGTTTTAAAAAATAAACTTAACCATTTATTTTCTAACTTGCAACATTATTATTTCTATATACATTATTAGGCTAGGAACTTTATCACTTTTTCTTTCGACGACACATCTACCACTCCTCCGACAAGAGCTCGTGAACTTGTATTATGATACCACCTAAAGTATACAACCTCCACCTTCTTTTGATGTCACTATCTGGTAACGAACCGACAAATGCCCATGTACTTTATTGCGATGGAGTTTGTATATTAATTATTAACACTAAGGATTTATAACTTGCATCCTTTTTATTTACCAACTACATTTTAATAGATTTTTTTACTCTAAATTAATACATTATTTTGCAAATAGGAAAATTCGTTTAGAAAACCAAAGTAATAAACTGAAACTAAAATTCTTATAAATGATGTCGACTTCATCGATAAAGCTTTTTCTCTAGATATGTTGATTAGACTTTTAAGAGTAAAACTCTAATTTGTAGAAATTAAAGAGAACACGTATAATTAATCATTTTAAGAACTCCGGGGAAGAAAAAACCACAAGTTATTCTTATAAGCCCTTAAGTTTTCCAAATAAACATTGCTTAGCATCCTAATTCGTAAACAACACTATCATCACTTATTCTTCGTAAAAGAGATTCACAAATACTTAGCCTATATAAAATCCAACTCGGCATATTTAAAATCTACTTGAGATTAGCACAAGTCTTCATTTACTAATGATTTCAAGTCTAGCATGTTTAAAGTCTACATGAGACTAGCACAAACTATCATCATTAATTGTTAAGGGAGAAAGCTAGAACTCAACACGTACGATCGGGTCAAAAATTACTTCTTATTCTTACCAACGGAAAACCTACATTTGTGTCTTAACATTTTTTTTATAACAAATAAGAACTTCAAAATTTAAAAATTTTGCTATTTTTGAGGGAAAACGGGTACGTGAAATCAAAACAATAAGCAGGCAATATCAAATCGATAGATTCCCTTCCCCAAACTAAAACGAAACATTATCCTCAATGTTTAAAGTCGGGTTCTACGAAAATCTAAGCCGTTTATGAGGTATGCAAAGATAGACGTGAATCGATAATGATGAAAGGATATCGGATCTCCCCAAACTAATTTCACACAAAGGATGAGAAGCTCGAGTAGAACGGGATAAATCAACCAGACACGAGAGGCTTCAAAGAATTTGTTGGTTCGATCCTACAAAAATCACAACAAACAAGCAACAAACATCGGAAAATGGGAAAAAAAAAGAGTAAAGCCTTTCCTCAACACAACACATTGGATTAATAGAAAAATAAGAAAGAAACTAGAACGGATAATGCATTGGGGTGTACTAAGAGTGTTGAATACCCCGATGTGACCCACGATCAGTAGGCTGCAGTGTATTATTGAATCACCGACCCGAGTCCCAATCACGACTCGAGTCCCCTGAATTAAGTTGTCCTTAGGGAGAGCAAAAGAGAAGATCTTAATCGTGCTTTCATTCATGTTAGGACAAACATAAAGGATAAAATGAAAAGTCCAGCCCGATGAGAGGCTCACCGGGATTTTACTCTAAGTGGAGATGTCCGGGGTCGAAAAGGTGTCTTCACTCTCAAAGGAGACGAATAAGGAAATAAGTTAAGTTATTGAAACAAGGGTGGAAAGGTGTAAGAATACCGGTCATAAAAACATGAGATTTAGAAACACCCTTAAACTCTTTGATTCTCAAAATACCCGCTTCGGGTTCAAAAACATTTCTTAATATCCGGAGGTTCTGGTGGAGGACGAGGAAATGACGGATCATTTTGGTGATCAAGGTTAGGTGACTCATTAACTTCATCTTCGGAATCAGCATCCTCAACACCTGGTGGAATTAAATCATCTGGAATAAGGAGAATATCGATCTCTTCTTGAGTGGGCTCACTATCCTCAACGGGGATAGGAGATATGGGAAGAGACTCGATAACTGAATTTTGATGAACATTTCCCTGGGAAGTTGAAATTTCATGAAGCACTGTCATAAGACTAAGATATTCCTCAAATTCACGATCGTTCCTTGCAGGAAGTGTTAAAGGTTCACCGGCGAACTCATGGTGAAGAGGATCATTCCTTGGAGAAAAAGTAATTGAAGATTCATTCTGCTCTGGCTCATGATCGGAAATTACTTCGGAAGCGAAATTATGGGAATCATCATCACTAAGTAGATTATCAAGAAAAGCTATGTATCCTTCTAAATTGAAATATCCTTCCTCTAAGTTATAAGACACTTCCATAGCTAGAAAATCATCGATCCCATCATTATTGTCTTTAGGAGCAAAACACTCAACTTTATTAGATAAAGGAGTGTTGAGTAAAACTGGCTCATCGGAAACGTTGGAATTATTTATCTCGATATTTTCTTGAAAATTCTCTTCATGCAAGTCCTTCTTAAGAGTTGAATCATCATTACCCAGTGGTAACGAATCAAGAGGAGCAAGTTCATCGGCGAACTTCTCAAAATTATCACTAGTCTTCACCGGAGAAGAACTAGGAAAAGGATCATCTGAATGAGTAGTGGTACTGCCACTAAACGGATCATCTTTTGAAAAATCAATGATAGAAATGGCATGAACAAAATTCTTTTCCTTGTTTTTCTCAAATTTATCGGCATAGTAAACAAGTTCTTCCTTTCCTACTCTTAAAGTCAATTTTTCTTCGTACAAATCGATGAGAGCTTTTTTTATTTATTTTCCCCCCCCCCCGCATGCGAAGGAAAGGTCTTCCTAGAATAATAGGCACTCTCGGGTCGGGTTCAAAATTAACCACCACAAAATCCGCAAGAAAAGTGAAACCATCAACTCTAACTACAACATCCTCGGAATAGAAAATTTTCATGGAACATACCACTGGCTTATGAAACGTGACGATGCCGGGGTCAAACACAAAATTTTCACACCTAAAGGAGAAAATCAAAGGTGATTCCTTGGGATACGTGAAATATGGAAGAAAATTCCAAATGATAAGAGTGATGGAATCGAAATCTTCAACATTGCTTTGGTAGAAATGAAGCACAAATTTCTTCAAACATGCATCTGGTGGTTCTGGTGGAGGCAGAAGAAATGACGGTTCTTTGAAAACTAAAAGAGTCCCGGAGGAAATGTTCTCTTTTAAATTCTCCTCTAATGTAACAAGATTTTTATCATGAATGGCATGATAAACTAGGATACCCGGTTTGAATACTTTGTCCTCGTTTATGAGAGAATTCAAGGTAACACTAGCCGACAACTCCGCAGTGAAAGGCGAGTCGAAATCTAACAAAGGAAGTGGTAAAATACTTGATTCGGAGGAATCAAATAAAATGGTTAAGTCCTTTTTCAAGTCCTTTGGTTTGGAAAAATGATCATTAAAATCAATTGGATTATCAAAAGTGATTTGAATTGGCATTACAATGATATCGATTGGAATTTCCCTTGAAACGTTAACTTCTTTTTCTTTGATTTCTTCAACTTCTTGAGGACGAGAAAGAAGTTTTGGCTGTTAATGTAAGTAAGTTGCCAAGAGACAAATTATCTTTTTCCTTATCGCAATTCGAGTCATCATTTTCCACACAAATCGGACCAACGAGAAAAACATCGGCGTTTTCCATGAACAAACCTTCTCTCCGGTGAGAGTAGGGGAAGTAGGATTGCTACTTGAAATTTCAAGGGTGGGAGGGAGGGTAAGATCAATTCCCGGTGGAATCGAATCTGACTTAATCTCGACATCCTTATCGTTCTCTTCAAAGAGAGGATTCACGTTGCTAGATTTGAAATTATCATCGAATTCGAAAAGAGGATTTGAGTAAATTTGAAAATTTACTTCATGAAAATCCTTCTTAAAAGTCGAGTCATCATTACCCGGTGGTAACGAATCAAGAGGAGCAAGTTCATCGGTGAACTTCTCGAAATTATCACTAGTCTTCATCGGAGAAGAACTAGGAGGAGGAGTATTAGTGGTACTGCCACTAAACGGATCGTCTTTTGAAAAATCGATGATAGAAATGGCATGAACAAAATTCTTTTCCTTGTTTTTCTCAGATTTATCGGCATAGTAAATAAGTTCATCTTTTCCTACTCTTAAAGTCAATTTTTCCTCATACAAATCTATTAAAGCTTTTGCGGTTCGAAGGAAGGGTCTTCCTAGAATAATAGGTACTCTTGGATCGGGCTCAAAATTAACCACCACAAAATCTGCAAGAAACGTGAAACCATCGACTCTAACCACAACATCCTCGGCTATGCCCATCGGGTGAGTAATGGAACGATTGGCAAGCTCGAGTGTCATTCGAGTAGGAGTTAAAGTTTCAAGCTCAAGTTTCTTATAGATAGAATGAGGTAAAAGGTTAATGCTAGCTCCTGAATCTGCTAAAGCACTAGTCCTATTAAGTTCTTGTAAAGCACATGGGATAAGAAATTTCCCTGGATCTTCGAGCTTTTCGGGGACTTTGTTCATAATGATAGCGGAACATTCAGCATTCACGGTCATGATATCGATCTCCTCAAGCTTCTCTTTGTTCCTTAGCAACGAGCTTAACCATTTGTTGAACTTGGGCATTTCGACAAGAGCATCTTTCAATCCAATCTCTAAACGGAGTTGCTTGAACATCTTCAAAAACCGGCTATGTTGAGCACTTGGTTTATCGTGTTCTCTAACTTTCATCCTCTCGGGATATGGAAGTTTAGATTGATACGAATTAGGATTTGGATCAAGATTATCGGTTTTCTTTGCTTTTGGTTTTGGAACTTCAATGAAAATTGAATCTTCTTCCCCCGGAGGTGGGACATGTGCGGTATTTCCCAAATTTGGATTTTGCACTTTTTCCGTTGACGTCTCCGGGTTTTGTTCGGGTTCTTTTTGGGAAATTGAAGCATCGGGTGTAGGAACAAGAGGAGTCGAAGGTTCTTCCAAAGTCTTACCGTTCCTTGTTGTGATAGCATTAATTTGCTGACGAGGGTTAGTCACGGTTTGACTCGGAAGAGTTCCTAGATTTGAGGTAGAAGCTAAATTTTTGAAATTATTACAAAGACTTGTCAACAAACTCGTAACATTAGCCATTTGATTCTGTAAATTTTGACTTTGATTTTGAACATTCTTCAACACCGCATCGTTTGCCTTGACGTAGTTTTCAAAATCCGTTTTCGAAACACCTTGGATTTGAGGCGTAGGAGCCTGAAATGGTGGAACTTGGTAAACCGGTGTTTGATTGGTTGGTGGTTGAAAAACTTGACCTTGATGGTTTTGATGGTTTTGGTTAAAATTGTTTCCACGGTTTTGATTCGCATTGAAATTGTTTCCTTGATATCGGCTTTGGTTTCCTTGGTTGTTTTGAACATTTGGTTGATTGAAACCCGGTGGTTTAATTTGACTTGCCAAATTAGAAGGTTGGTTTCTTTGAAGAAAATGGCCAACGGCTACGGTTTGTTGAAATTGTTGGATACTGTCATGAAGAACGGGAAAATCATTTCCACCTCGGGTTAACGGACAATGATTAAAATTGTGATTTGATCCACATGTGACACATACTTCCTCAACCGCTTTGACTGGTGCGGGAGTAGTAACAACTAAAGCTTTCATTTCATTCATCATTTGTTTCAGCTTGTAGTCATCTTTCCGCGAGAGAAGCGGCCTATCTTGTTGGCATATCGAAAAGAATTATAGAAGTGAAGAATTAGAAAGAGGGAGCATCATTAATCACTCTTGATCACTTAGCACGGACTCACCTTGAGTAACGAATTTTGACTTGCTTTCAATATCGAGAAACCTTCTTGAAGATTCTTGTCTAAAAAAATTGCCAAACCGCGGCGGAAATATAAGGAATCTTGATCGTTTGAATTCAAAGGTATTGGTAAAAAGTATCGAGTTGGTTGTAGTTCGAGAAGCCATTGTGAGGAACATTGACGAAGGAGTCCTTTAAAAGTTCCCATGTTCATTAAAGGTTTCGTTGGTGTTCGTGGAAAAAAATTGGTGATTTTGTTCGAGGATAGTTTGTTTTTCGATGGTTGGGAAGATAGATTTATAAATTTTGAAACCAAGGTCGTCCTGTGAGAATTGATCTAGAGAGGTTTTCCATGTCTAACCAATATCGGGCTCTCACAGTTAGAGAAAAAGAAAAGCAAAGCTTTACCGATGGTTCGGAACTTCGGGATGTCTAAACGTTGAAGTGACCTTGTTAAAAAATCGAAGGTGATTGTGAGGGTCTTGTCTACCCGTAAACTTATTACTTTGCACAAGATTGATTAAAGGTTGTTTAAGCTCGAAATTATTAGCATTGATCGGTGGAACAACTATAGCATCTTCATACCCTTCGATGGGTGCTTGTAACATTTGGGCCATCGTTCGATTGTCGGCCATTGGAACAACGTTTTGTTCAACACAATTTGGTTCTTTCTAACATCAAAATTTTCAACAACAACCGGAAGATTTTGTTGTTGTCGACGTCTTCGAGATTGCGAACGAGTGCGCATAAAAAGAAAAACTAAAAATCAAAAAGCAAAACTTTACACTAATTTTTTTTTATTTTTTTATTTTTTTTTTCAATGAATTTTAACGGTTACACGAAAGAGACTTAAACCAAATAATCAACTACTTCACGGTAGCTCTTGAAAATTGCTTTTCAAGGTGAGCCGTACTTCGTAGAGACACAAATGGCAAGTGTTAAATCTTTAGTTCGATTTGGGAACCAACAAGTTCACCGGAAATTGAAATGATAACACCTCCGTTGAGAATGTTATATTTTGGTATTTTTACCAATTGGTGATTTTTATTTCTTTAATTAAAAAGGAAGATTTTTTATATTTTTGATTTTTTTTTTTATCTTTTACTTATACTAAAAAGAAAAGGAAAATATTTTTTACTTTTTATATTTTATGATTTTTTTTTGGACTTTTGAATTTTAAAACAAGAATGAAACTTTCGAGGAAGAAAGGATCTTCAAACCAAATCAACAAACACAAAACGAAGGAATCTTAAACACTAGTCCCCGGCAGCGGTGCCAAAAACTTGATAGCAGTTTTATATACTATAAAATATATAATAATAATACTACTTAGGTAAATTCTAACTATTCACCTTTAACCAAGGTAAAAAGTCAAGACTTACAAAGATAATATATAATATATATAATATACGTATATTACCGGATAAGTAAGATCACCCGGGTCGTTATCCCCAATGACTAGTGAAATTGAAACCTCGTTTAAGCTTGGATTATGATTTGAGTAAGCAAATGGATGATTTGTTAATCTAAAGCAACAATTAAAATTGACAATTAAAAACAATTTGAACAATTAAACAAATACGGAAATCAAGTAAAACGCGACTATTAAGCAAATAGACTAAAATTTAACCCTAAAAATGTAAACTAAAATTCTAAACCTAAGATAGGACACAAGAAAATTTTAGGAAAAAGAAAAACATTTTTTTGATTATTTTTTTGAATTTAATATGAATTAAAAACTATTTTAATCTAACTAAATCCTAGAAAATAGCAAATTAAGTACTAAAAATTTTTAAAAATGATTTTTAAGCTTAGAAAAGTCTCAAATAACATAAAAACTAAGAAAACTATTTTTTAACTATTTTTAAAATTAAAATTATATTTTTAAAATTAAAAATTAAAGCTCAAAAATTAAATTTAAAATCTAAAAGTGGTGAAAATGATTTTTCTGAATGTAAACCTTAAGCTATTTTTTATAAAACTAAAAACTATTTTTTTGTATTTTTCTGAAACTTTTTTCTATTTTTTATGTATTTTTTAAGATTTTTACTTTCGAAAAATGATTAAAAATAAAATAAGAGGTAGAAAAATCTGAAAAATTCAGGATAATACTTAAACACTAACAGGAATGCAAGAAAAATAAGAAAGACAAAAATACTTAACGAATAAGCTCTCAAATGAGCTTAATAAGCTACGGCTTATTTATAAAAAGGAAAACTTAAACGTGTACAAGTATTAAATGGTGTAAACTATGGATGGATGAGCTAATGTAGCAAACTGGTTAAGGTGTTGGTGTTATAAGTATGAGGTCGTGGGTTCGAGTGTGGTAGCAACCCCTTTTTGCACTTTTTATTTTTTTTAAACATTTTTTTTGAAAAACTAATTACTAGGACTTAATAAGGACACTAAAATAAGCTACTTTAACAAACGGGACATAAGCTAAAACTAATTAATAAGCTCTAGAACAGCTTATCAAAAAGCTGTTACAGTGACTAGGTGTTTGGGCTTATTCTTACTTTAATAGCTATAATAAGCTCAAATTAAGCTCAAAATGGAAAAGGAAAAGTGTTCTAAGAAGCTTATGATGTGCTTAATCTAAAAATGAAAAGAAATCTAATCTTGCAATACTAGAAAACAACTGAAAGTGAAGATGAAAGAAGCATACTCAGGAAATAAGCCAAAGTAGCACAAAATTCAAATGAGCTAAAAACCTTAAAAAGCTAAACTAGACTCTAAAACTTTGAGGACTGATTAAACTACTTATAATCTATCTAAATAAGCTATAAATTCTACCACCTTAAGCTAAGATTCAAAAATTAATAAGCTGAATTACTACCCTACTATTTTTGGCTTTTTATGAATTTGAATGACTTTTGAAAGCAGAATTAAGCTAGGATAATAAGCTAGAAAATGAAATTTAAATCCTAATCTATAACTAGACTAGAAATTTCTAAAAGATGAGCTATTAAACCCTAACTTTGTTGACTTAATTTGGGGCTTAAATTTCAGTAGTACTAAGTTACTTAGTACTGCTGATGCACTTTGCACAAATGCAAATCTATAGTGCAGGTTACTAAAGAGTAAAGCCTGCACTAAAACACACTCAATTGAGTGAGTTAAGTCCAAATTTAAGTACTCACAAGCCAAAGGGAACCTAGAATAAGAATAAGCAATCCTGACTTTAAACTAAAAGTGCCCTGGTGCTGGAACCAACATAATAAGCCATAACTTTTTGATTTCTTAAAACTAACTTCTAAAATTTAATTCCCTATTGATCTTAAGCTAAAACACAACTAACTTAAGTGAATTGATTAAATTAATTTGACTTTTGCTAGTCAAATAAGCTTATGCCAAACACCCCTTTACCACTTGACAGATTCAAATTAAGCTTTTAGATTACTAATCTAATGCATCAAACTTAATAACCAGATATCAAACAGCTTAAAACTATCTTAACAATCATGATTAATCAACTAGATAAGCAATAATCCAAGATCTACTACTATTAACTAATATTTTTGGTTTTTTAAGCTTTTATGACAGTTTATAAAAATCTATGATCTAGGTATTTAAAAGTAAAGACAGATTAACTATTGTGACTTATTAAGCTAAATAAAACCTAATTAAGCAAAAATTAGCAAACTAAATAAGCAAATAAGCAGATCTAAATATGCAAATATGCAAATATCAAACTATCTAACTACTTATTAAAACTAGAAATTAAATGTTAGAAGAGTAAAGAGAACTTACAAGTAGCTTCAGCTTAGAACAGAAGCTTGTGTGCTCTTTAGAGCTTATCTCATAGGCTCTAGCTTTATCAAAATTGATAAGACTAGTATGGGTCCATGAGCGCCATTCCATGTGTGGGCTCATCCTTGCCACATTCAAAGCAAAGGTACTAAGGACTATAAGCTGATTTTTAGGTTTAATATGATTAAAGGTAAGATTTAGCTTAATAAAATGCTTAAAGACTTATGAGAGCTTAATAGAGCTTAAAGGGCTTATGAGCTTTTAAAAATAAGAAAAATGAAGATTATTAAGTAAAGAATTAGAAATAAAAAAAAAACACTGCATTTCATTATAAAAATGTTGCTTACAATATTTTAAAAGGAAAATTACAAGATTTAAAGTAAATTTAAGCTAAAACTATACCAAACGCTACTTTTTTTTCTAGTGTGAAGAGTGGAGGGCGATTTATAGCCTAGCATTGAGGAAGCTTCTAGGACTGAGCTCCTTTGCACGCTCCTTTTCATCTAAGCCATCCAATCAAGCAATCATTGGAGCTTCTTTTGTGGCCGTTGGATTGAATGCACACTCACACGGATTGCCAAGCTGTCATTCTTTGATGTGACAGCTTGTGCTAGTTCTGTGAGTAGATTAGTGCAAAACCCACATATTTTTGTGCTTTATCCTCTTGTACATGATCCTCTCTTATGCGTCTTGGCCAATAGGAACTTGATTTGACTGATTTGTCCATGATATCTTGATATAGACAACTTGAATAGACGTCCTTGACCCTCAATTTGGAAAAGCCCTATGATTTTGACCTTGGGTAAACACGGGGAAGACGGGTGAATAGTAAAAGGATTTCGCGCCTTTTTTGACAGTTAAAACTGTTGGACTTTGGTGTAATTGCACTTTCAGTCCCTCTCTTTCTAGTTATAAATAACTTTGGGAAAGTGCAAGTTTGGTCCTTGGAGTTTATATAAAAGGAAAGTGGGCTAGGATTTGGGCTTATTAGATCCGGGTAAGGCCCATTTAGGTTTTTAAGGCCCATTGAGGTTTTCTGGGCCCAACTAGGGAGGAGAGGACATTTTTGGACTTTTGTGAAAGTTGAGGGACTAAGGTGAAACATTTTGAGGATTTGTCTTTTTGTGTTGACTTTGTTTGACTGGATTTGACTGAGGCTTAACTTTTCTGGCTTCGGCTTTGATTCTTTGGCTTCTTTTTGTACTCTTCTGATTCTCATGTCCGTGATTGCTTGTTTTTTTGACTGTTTTCTTGTGATTTTAGATATATCCGTACCTGCTTTAAAAATATTTTTAGTGTTAAATAAATTTTATAAACCGCGTTACGTTTATTTACCCGTTTAAAAAAATTGGCTGGCTAACTCAAGTGCTCGAAACATGCAAGCTTAAACACTTCTTTACATTTAAAGTTTAATAAGTGAATTTCATGCAAGTTGTAGAAAAATATCATACACATTAATACAATACAAACTCACATGGCCTACACCCTTTTCTTTTCTGTTTTTCTGTCGTGCCCAACAGTGGGTTGTACCCACTTGTTTTGTGTTTTCTTGTCCATAACCTAACCCATCATATGTATATATATATATATATATATAATACATGTTCTACTTCTTTTCTTTTTCTTTTTGCTGCTCAACAGACGCAACAGCAGTGAGTTTTTATACTCGTTGTTTTCGGTTTCTTTTCTTCCGCAGCAAGACCCACAACATATATATATAATAGTTTTCTATCTATTTTTCATATTTAAGACTTGAATGGTTAGCAACAAGAAGACTTAATCTCGAGACATAAGGACAATCTTCTCGTCCCTTGCAGAATCGCACAGCTGCAACAACATCAGCAACTTGCCATGGCTCGTTTGCGTGCAACATGAGTTAGGTCTCATGATGCAAACTGTGCCAAGGTATCATGGGGTCATGGTACGAACCATAGAGCAAGTCGTTGCTCGAGTTCCTTAGAGCTGCGACGCCCAACAGGGAGCCATAACTGTGATGACAGTAGCTCACTGTGGTACGTCGTGTGACGTGGTCATGGCATAAGCAAGTCATATGAAAACCCTAGTTTCTACTCGCCCCTAGTGCTAACGTTTTGTATTATGATTGTGTTTAAAGTTAGTGCAAATTTCTTTGAGTCGTTGCTTGTTTTCACACACGATATGTTGTCCACGTGTCCTATTATATGCCGCGTGTTATTTTAAGCATGGTATGACTAGGTCTTTGCACGTATGTGTACATACTACCCACGTATGGGCTATGTGTCGTGTGCTAGTCATGCAAAACCGAGGCTTTCGGCTAGCTTTCCAAGCCGGACGTGCTTTGGTTTTTACAAGGGTAAATGACATAGCATGATGAACGTTAAGCTACAAGAACGACTTACAAAGGTCCAAGTTTTGTTAGTCAGCAAAAAGAGGTGATGGTGTCAAGGAAACTCGAACCTTTCTTGTTTCTATCCTTTAAAACCCGACGCCCCCTTAGCTCTTGAATCCAACGAAATTCACAAATACATTGTTTCCTTTTTGTTTTCGTTATTGAGTTGTGCTAGAAGTGTACGTGCATGGTTCTCAATTATACACGAACACTTGCTTGGTTACTGAGACTTTCAATGGCGTGTGATGGAGCATTATGTGCATATACTATTACGGAATATGGAAATAATAATGTTTCATGATACTATTGATCATCAGGTATTGTTCATGATACTATTGTTTCTTGATACTATTGGTGCCACCTAATACTATTTGAGAATCCCTACTATTTCTTATTTTTTCCATTTCAAATTGTGTCAGATGTGTTGGAGACGTGTCATGTGATAAGATTTTTCAAAATGAGAAAGTGAGTATGGTAATGTGTAAGAGTCTATAATGATGGATGTTTTATTATTATCATATATTGGTTTATATATTCATATGTGTGTATTTCTTTTGAATTCAATTAAAGGCTTTCATGGTTATTAAGTTGAACGTAGATGATTTTATAAAGTGCTACAGGTAAATGGCCTCGTTTCATAAATGTGAAATAAGTATGGTTTTTATCGTTACACGCTCTAAAATATCCTTTTAGACACAAGGGCAATAATGGTGATATTCGCGTGCTAATTAAACTTTTCGTGACAAGGAGTAGTGCATGACGATCATAAAATGACTTATCGTTGAGATTAACGGTGAAATTCAAAAACCTGCAGTACATAACTTTTACTTAACAAAAAGAGGAATCTAAATTCTTACGGGGTGTCACAGCCTTCCCAGGTTAGAAGATTTGGTTCCAAAATCAAGGCGTTGTAGAAGGTCATGGGTTTGCGAACGAGTGGGGGTATTTGCTCTTGGACTGGTCCTTACGTATCCCTAAATGAATGTCTCGTCATTAGGACGAGTCGATACGACAAAATGTTAGGAATATATCCGTTGAAGTAAATGACAAAATCTAGAATTATTTTCCTCTTTTCCTCCTTGGTCTTATAAATACCACTTCATTTCTCTCAAATTTAAATCCTACTACCAAAATACTCCCAATGGCCTGTTCGCTCCCTCATACCGATTCCAAAGTCGAAGCCTTGGTGCAAAGATTAATTAACGAAGATAAGGGTCGTCAGGATGTGCTTTTGAATTTGGCTTTTCAGTTTGAAGATTCATGCGCCGTCAGGGACGATCTTAGAAAAGCTTATGAGAAATGCAACGACATTTCTCAAGAGAGCCGTGCTTTGATTTGCACTCTTTTAAAAGAAAGTTCTGAAAAGGATCGCAAGCTGCATCTTTCTATGTATGGAAAGGCGGCACAGCTAGAGAAACAAATGGGTGCTAAGTCGGCTTGGTTCCAGAAAAAATACTCCGGCCGTACACATGGAGGTATAGGTTGCTCGTCATCACAGGCTAATTGCCCCCTTACCGAGAAAGAGTTATATCAACTCCGTATGGATGAAGAAGCTCTAAAAGAAATGTTGGAAGAAGAGGCCATGAACAAAAAGGCACAAGAGGAGAAAATTAGGCAAGAGCAAGCCAAAAATAATGCATTCTTTCTAGAATTTGGGGTAGTGAGATACGACTCAGAATATGAGTCATCGGATTAACGATCCAAGGATTGATGTAACCATGTTGTTGTACTGTCCGAAATAAAACATTGTTGACTTAACCTATGTACTTGTGTTTCCATCTTTGCAAACCAACGGTTATTATGTGAATGCATTTGCCTCCTGTAGTATCACAATATTTCATACAAAAATATTTGTTTCATGACTGCTGTCTTGCCACAGTGTTATAACGTGTTTGAGTACACATTTTGAATAAAGCAATTGAGTGGTTATGGCTACTGTCTCCACACCGTATTATAAAGTGTTTGCGTGATAATTCTGAATTGAATAATTAAGGGAACATAATTATTGTACCTCTACAGTATCATAAGGTGGTTTAGGAATGGTGTTATCAATTTAAGAACATTTTCAATCCCCAAAATAATTAATTTATGAGATTAAATAGCAATTCAAAAAAAATTTGGTGATTGATTTTTCCTTAAGGGTTTGAAATAAGATTTGAATTTTTATGGAGTGTCACGGTCTTTGGAACTTTTGTTCTGAATTCAAGCGTCTTATTCGTGGCATGGTTTAAGAAAAGGAAGAAAGTGGCAAGTGGGGCTCCAATGGTTAGAATTGTGGCGAACCGTTACCTCCACTTTATATATATACTTGGTCAATTTCTCAAATTTATCAAAACATAAAATAAGTTTCCTTACTTAAATTTTCATTCGTCCTTAGATTAAAATGTCGTATCTCGTTCCCTTGATTGCGATTGTGTTTGTTGTGGTGGTTGGTTGTTATTTGGCGAGTGTTTCACGGGAAAAGGATCACCAGTACATCATTGTAATACTAGGGCTTATTGTGTCACTCATCATCGTGGCGATTGGCGTGGAATTTTTCTGGAAAAAGTAGCTTTCGCCAGTCGGCGTGCTGGTTGTATTACCGTTTTGTTCTTTAAGAATTTTAATTAATCTTATGTTGAATCCTCCAGGAAGAATCATCAAACGTTTCATCTGTAACCTTGTTTCATTTATGTAGGATTGAATCCTCACGATGTATTTTGATGAATCGTAGTCTTTCATAGGTTCTTTGAGTATTGTCTTTAATGTGATGAACGGATGCGCGTTCAAACTTTTGTTAGTACCTCGCATACTATTGAGCATATCTTTGTCGACCTAACTTATACATAGTTGATCAGGCTATGTATACTTTAGGTTTACGTTGACATCCCCTTTTCCTTTAGTTATCTGTTTGTGATTGTAAGCATAGTCGGTACTGTGACCCGTAGTGTATATAAATCGTCGCGTCTTCCAAGCATCAGATGAATGATGTTATGTTATATGTCAATTTGTGGTTTATTATTTCTTCGCCACTTTCTACCATACACGTAGTCCTCTGAAAGTTTTTGTCCACGTTGTGTGTTTATCTTACTACGTGCATATCGTTTCATATGTTGACGTGTATTATCTATGTGCTCGTAAAATTATAATCTCAGCGTATAAGTTATTCTGAATAATTACTTTTGTTGTAAGTTCAGGGTTTGATCGTAATTGCTCTTGCTAGTCATGGCTATGTCCATCATGAATATTTTAAATCAATATTCCTCACAAACTCCTACCCACTACGCCGCCCCTTTTCCTATATCTTTCAAATTTCACTTTACTCACTTTTCCTCTCAAATTATCGCCCACTTCACCATATCAAGTTTCTCACCTTCTTCCTCGAACTGTCGGTTACCAACCCTCATGGGATTTCCGATCGAGATTTTCACTCCCGTTATGATCATCATCATCACATCGCTCGTTTTGCTAGTCTACCCGATGTGTTTCTTCTCACGCGGCGATGTATCTGTTGTTTTAGCACTTTACATCTTTGTTGTATTTCCTATATTTTGCATTTTGTTGTATTATGAACGGAAATATTATGGATCTGATTGAATAGGATTTCGCGTTGTGTATTTTATTGCTTCATCCTTCCCGTTATAATCATATATTGCTATGTACCCCACCTCGCATCTTGGTATGATCCAATGTTATTACTTGATAAATTTTAGAAGCATTTTGTATTTCCATTTTCGTAGAAAAGGCGTTTATTGATTGAAAAGAATTTCGGACTGACAAAATGTCGAGTAGTGAGAGAAAGAATTGAATTTGTTGGGGTTTACTGTTTCTCATCTGAAACATGATATGTGGGTTTTTCGAAATGATTCTTCAAGTTTCATAGTGTTCATCGGAAATAGTTTCCCTATCTCCGTTTCCTGAGCACATGATTGTATTCTTCGTTTGTTGGGCAATGGGTATACTTGTTTTGCACTTAGCAGTATTTTCTATAGTATCATTTTATTGGCGTATTACGATGTTTGTCATATGACTTTAAAATATCAACTATATGGTTCCTCCTATACTGGGTAACTGTACTCAAGAGCATTTTAGGACAGAATTGTTACTCCATTTATTATTTTATGAAAGCAAGGTACAAGTTTTCATCAATTTCTCTACTTAGATGTCTCTTCATAAACTGGGATACAATGTTATAGCAAGTCTGGCTGTTTTGCTTATAGGCCTAGGCGGGCTAGAATTTTCTAAATTTGTTCATGATCCTCAGCACGTCTGCTCTCGGCATCATCGGCCCTTATCTGTAATAATGAAATCTCATTCTCTGCAGAGGCGAGAAAATCTTGTAATTCAGATATTAGGAGCTCTTTGTCTTCGGTATCTGCTCGAAGAGTGTTAATTTCCACCTCTATGTCCTCCAGTCTGGCCGTCACATCTTCTGGGTTGAGTTCTAATGTCTCAGATGCTAGTTTACCGTCAGAGAAAGTAGTAGCATCTGGGTAAAATGGTGATGATGGTGATCTACTTCTCTTTCGAGATAGTCTAGGTGCTGGTGATATTAGTATAGGAATATTGTGGTTATTTATTTCTTGGGAGGGTTCACGCCCTGTAGCAAGGGTCAAAGTTAATTCTAGTTTAGGTAATTGGGTTGCCTGAGAGGTTGACTAGTCAAGTCTTTTTGGAATGGAGTGTTCCATGGCAACTTCCTGTTCTGGGGAGTTGTCAGGCACGTTGCTGGAAAGTGATTGAGACATTTCTCGAATACACCCTGCATACGACAGAATAGAGTTTCTACTTCTTATATCCATATTTGGGGTAGAGATTACCTTATGGGTGCCATCTATTTTTGAGATAAGATTCATTGTATGCTTTGAATGGTTATGCGCCCTAGTTTAGGGTAGGGATTTCTAGAGGGTATGTCTAGGAGTGTTGGATTCAAGCATTGGTATGTTTCTTGTTCGTTTGGGAAATTTACTCGCAATTATTAGTGGTATCCTTATGTTAAGACCTAAGCCAGTGACCGGAAAGTGTGGTAGGGTTTCGGACAATAGATACATATCCGTAGAGCTCATATTATTCTTGGCTCAGGAGCTGACGTAAACCTTCATGCTACCGGTTTCTTTTTGCAGCCTTGACTGTTATTTGCGGCTATCGTCTCTTACTTTTACCGAGCGTGTTTTAATGAATTTGTTGTTCATGTTCCCAAATGATGCGACATTCGTCAATTATTGGTGTACTCAAGCGGCGCATGCTTTTTGGTAGATTTTTATATACTTTGAAATACTTTTAAGTGTATACTGACATAGTAGATAGTAGTATATGCATTTCATAAAGGCCGCTAGTAGGAATCTTCACGTAGTGAAGTAGTGAGTGGGAGATTAGCAAGGTACCCATAGTGTTTATGTAGGTAACTCTCATAAAATGAGATAGTAAGGATGTAATTACTGATAAACTCCATAATATTATGTAAATGACTCTTCGTAGTGTGATATTAGTTATAGGGTTAATCATTTGGTGAGAGTCATGGTAGTTTCATTGCGCTAGGATGATACAAATGTGTAATCTACAAGATGTGTTATTCTAAGATGGTGAATGATAATGTGTAGTCTAATGAAACATGTCTTCCATGACGGACAAGTGGTAATTTAGTTATTTAATGATATCGCGCCATGTAGTTTTTAACTTAGGAAGTAGATAGTAATAGATAATGCGTATGCTATTCTGATATGTCCTTAAGAGCCAGTTATAGTCTAGAGTTACTAATGCAACCTAGTTCTCTATAACCAAGTGCTCTGATACCAATCTGTCACACCTCTAAATTTCACTGCAGCAGAAGACTAGATTTGGGATTGTGACTTCATGGCGTGAAGAGGACTTGATACGAGAGATAGACCTCTACATGTCAATATACCAATGCAGACTTCCTATATTCCGTAGGATAGAACACCTGAGAAAAAGATCGCTAAAGTGTCAACATAAAGTTGGTGAGTTCATAGGTTTGGTTGTTTGATAAGAGTGATGAACCACAAGATTTATAACCATAGCATGAAATATAGTAATCCTATATATCACAATGAAAAGTATTTACTATTGTCTAAGCTCGTGACACCGAAGCGTTAACATGTATCATCATAGATAAGCCCATGCAGATGTTCAACCCACAACATCTGTAACTGACTCAAATGAAACTGTGTTTGCTTGACTAATGTCAGTCCAAGACAAACAGGGATGTCAATCCCGATAGATTTATCTATAACATTCGCGCTTACGAGTAATTAATGGTTCATGGTAAATTGGGCAATACAGCAAGTTGGGTTGAGTAGGGACTTAGACCCAATAGTAAATAAGTAAATGTACTTGTGTTCAACTGTTAAAAATAAGCAATGTTCACCCCAAAAGATGGTTTAAAACAGTAAAGTAGGGGCTATGAAGACTCACCTTGCCAATTAAATCGCCTTGGATGATAAAAATGGATCAATGTACGTCGAATAGTGACTCAGTCAACACCTAAGTAATTATGATAAATCTGAGTTTATATTTTGAAAACTTAATGTATGAAAAGAATTATGCAGGTGAGTCATCAAAGGGCATTGTCATTTAGGAGATACGTTTTATGTTTTTAAAAATGTTGATCAAACCGTTGGCTCTAGGGATGATATACAACTTTGCATCTATGAGTATACATAATTTGATAACATTATGCGTCGCAACTTATATTCAGAAGTTCATGCGATTTATATCTTAGGAAAATATAAGCATTATTTGTAAGTGACTAAGTATATATATTTTCCTATCACGTCGATTTATTTATATTGTAGTCGTCGATTAATTTGTAGATTTATCAGTTTTATATGTATATCACGGTTCGTTCGACTCGTTTAAGTTATTTATAAAAATTACTTATTTACATCTAATACCCTTAGGTTTCAAAATGGTAGATCTTAGTCCCTCTATTTGCTAAATTGAGTAAATCACACAATTAACCTTTAACCTTCGTGTGATTGTTTTTAATCTCTTGACTTTCCAAAATAGGGTTATATATAATATGTAACTTTCATGTTTTTAAAAATTTTTACACTTCAACTCTTATAACTTTCATGTTTAAGACCCGAATAAGCTTTAAAAATATTTTTAGTGTTAAATAAATTTTATAAACCGCGTTACGTTTATTTACCCGTTTAAAAAAAATTGGTTGGCTAACTCAAGAGCTCGAAACATGCAAGCTTAAACACTTCTTTACGTTTAAAGTTTAATAAGTGAATTTCATGCAAGTTGTAGAAAAATATCATACGCATTAATACAATACAAACTCACATGGCCTACACCCCTTTTCTTTTCTGTTTTTCTGTCGTGCCCAACAGTGGGTTGTACCCACTTGTTTTGTGTTTTCTTCTTCACAACATAACCCATCATACGTATATATATATAAAATACATGTTCTACTTCTTTTCTTTTTCTTTTTGCTGCTCAACAGACGCAACAGCAGTGAGTTTTTATACTCGTTGTTTTCGGTTTCTTTTCTTCCGCAGCAAGACCCACAACATATATATATAATAGTTTTCTATCTATTTTGCATATTTACGACTTGCATGGTTAGCAACGAGAAGACTTAATCTCGAGACACAAGGACGATCTTCTGGTCCCGTGCAGAATCGCACAGCTGCAACAGCAGCAGCAACTTGCCATGGCTCGTTTGCGTGCGACATGAGTTGGGTCTCGTGATGCAAACGATGCCAAGGTATCATGGGGTCATGGTACGAATCATAGAGTAAGTCGTTGCTCGAGTTCCTTAGAGCTGCGACGCCCAACAACGAGCCATAACTGTGATGACAGTAGCTCACTGTGGTACATCGTGTGACGTGGTCATGGCATAAGCAAGTCATATGAAAACCCTAGTTTCTACTCGCCCCTAGTGCTAACGTTTTGTATTATGATTGTGTTTAAAGTTAATGCAAATTTTTTTGAGTCGTTGCTTGTTTTCACGCATGATATGTTGTCCACATGTCCTATTATACGTCGCGTGTTATTTTAGGCATGGTATGACTAGGTCTTTGCACACATGTGTACATACTACCTACGCATGGGCTATGTGTCATGTGCTAGTCATGCAAAACTGAGGCTTTCGGCTAGCTTGCCAAGCCGAACGTGCTTTGGTTTTTACAAGGGTAAATGACATAGCATGATGAACGTTAAGCTACAAGAACGACTTACAAAGGTCCAAGTGTTGTTAGTCGGCAAAAAGAGGTGATAGTGTCATGGAAACTCGAACCTTTCTTGTGTCTATCCATTAAAACCTGACGCCCCCATAGCTCTTGAATCCAACAAAATTCACAAATGTATTTTTTTTTCCTTCTTGTTTTTGTTATTGAGTTGTGCTAGAAGTGTACGTGCATGGTTCTTATTTATACACGAACACTTGCTTGGTTACTGAGACTTTCAATGGCGTATGATGGAGCATTACGTGCATATACTATTAGAGAATATGGAAATAATAATGTTTCATGATACTATTGATCATTAGGTATTGTTCATGATACTATTGTTTCTTGATACTATTGGTGCCACCTAATACTATTTGAGAATCCCTACTATTTCTTATCTTTACCATTTCAAATTGTGTTAGATGTTTTGAGACGTATCATGTGATAGGAGTTTTCCAAATGAGAAAGTGAGTAGGGTAATGTGTAAGAGTCTATAATGATGGATGTTTTATTGTTATCATATATTGGTTTATGTATTCATATGTGTATATTTCTTTTGAATTCAATTAAAGGCTTTCATGGTTATTAAGTTGAACGTAGATGATTTTATAAAGTGCTACAGGTAAATGGCCTCATTTCATAAATGTGAAATAAGTATGGTTTTTATCGTTACACGCTCTAAAATATCCTTTTAGACACAAGGGCAATAATGGTGATATTCGCGTACTAATTAACTTTTCATGACAAGGAGTAGTGCATGACGATCATAAAATGACTTATCGTTGAGATTAACGGTGAAATTCGAAAACCTGCAGTACATAACTTTTACTTAACAAAAATAGGAATCTAAATTTTTACGGGGTGTCACATCCACTTCATAGAAGAGTCAGTTGAAGTCATAGACCACGAGGTCAAGCGTCTGAAGCAAAGCCGTATCCTAATTGTCAAAGTGCATTGAAACTCAAGAAGGGGTCCTGAATTCACCTGGGAATGCGAAGATCAGTTCCGAAAGAAATACCCTCACTTATTTCCCGCCAACCTGAAATCCAATACCACACACTAAGCTTTGGGACAGAGCTCTTTTAACGGGGAAAGACTGTAACACTCCTTATATTCCCATGTCATTATTTTAAACTTTTACATGAATTAATTTAATTTTTAAAAGTTACGTGTCAATTTGACTTAAAACCTAGAGGTCGTCCCGCGTAAAACTGAGAAACGAAACTGAATTCATTCTGGTTTTCTATTTAACGTAGTCTTTTGGCAATCATCACATTTTTACGTTTCAGATATATATTTAAGTTTTTAGATTTTAGGTTTGAGTTGTTGCACATTTTCCGTCATTCCATATACCATGAGTATATCTAATATCTTTTGTGTATGCATAAATATCTAGATATTCAAATTTGTCACCACCTTGCATGTCCTAGAAATAATGAATCAAATTGGTCCCCCTTGGTTCCCCATTCCTTGTGTCGGACCCCCCACACACATTGAAAATTTGAAATGTATAACATGTCTATATACAATGCATTCATACATTCTTATTTCATTCTTCTCTCACAATAAACACACACTTAAAATTTTGCTCTCTTTCCCCTCTCCTCTCTTCCAAACCGACGAACACATACACTCTTTTAAATCCTCTATATTTTGATTTTGATCAAGATCGTTTGAAGATAAGAGTATTTTGGGTTGACTGTTATAGTTATTTGGGTATTATTAAACAACGTTTGGGTTGTATTTAGATTCTAATCACCTTCTAATCACTATCTTTTGTAAGTTTATCTTTTTCATGAAATTCTTGTACTTCCTTGATCTTTGTTATATAAATAAGCTAGTTGTACAACTCATTTTGTAAAAATCAAAGATTTAAGTTTTACAAAACCCTCCTAAGGGTTTATATATGGATCACATTTTGTCAAAAAGAAACGTTTTCCAAAGCGCTTATTCTTATTTTTGGCTTATTAATAAACTCAAGATGCTTATTTGAGCTTATAAGTGTGTCGAACTAAAGGAAAAACCATAAAGGTTTGAACTTTATGCTAAACCAAGTGTTGTCTTATTTTCTAGCTTATTTTCAGAGCTTATTTATTAAATAATAACGTTTTGAGCTTAACAGGCTTAATAAATAAGCCTGATGTTCGTTTTGTTGGCTTATTGAGCCTCGGCCCAACACCAAGCCCAAGCCGTGAGCCTTAAGCTCATGGCATAGCTTATTTGGATAGCATATTTATAGCTTATTTAATAAGCTAGATGCTTATTTGCTTATTCGTTTGCTTATTCGACTAATTTCAAACTTTTGGTATTTTAATTCTTTTGTTTAGGCTTATTGGGCCTAAAAGCCCAATAAGGGTCCGTTGGGTTTCGGCTTATTTCATTAAGGGTTTATTGCTTATTTTTAAACTCATAAGTTGGCTCATTAATACTACTATATATATGTACTTATGTATTGTAACCCTTGCCCTTTTGTGAGATTTGAATGTTCTAATTTAGTCCTTTGACTATTTGACTTTTGTCAGTTTCGTTAGAACAAGTACCATGTTGACGGTGGTGAATGAATGTGATTGTGGTTATTTTATGAGTATGATGCTTGTATTAATCATTTTTAGAGGATTTTATATGTGTTGATCGTGTTCCGAGAGGTTTGTCCCGTATATAGCTTGAAATGCCGAAAACGAGTCCCGACACGTCCGTTAATGTTCAAAATGAGTTTTGGGAAGTTTAACTTGGAAATATGTCGTGTAAATACTCTAAGTTATGGGAAAAGTATTTTTAAAGTGAATAAAAATACTAGGAAACTTCACTAGGGCTTATTGTGCCACTCGTCATTGTGGCGATTGACGTGGAAGTTTTTTGGAAAAAGTAGCTTTCGCCAGTCGGCGTGCAGGTTGTATTGCCGTTTTGTTCTTTGAGCATTTTAATTAATCTTATGCTGAATCCTCCAGGAAGAATCATCAAACGTTTCATCTTTAACCTTGTTTCGTTTATGTAGGATTGAATCCTCACGATGTATTTTGAGCAATATCTTTTGTCTACCAACTTATACATAGTTGATCAGGCTATGTATACTTTAGGTTTACATTGACATCCCCTTTTCCTTTAGTTATCTGTTTGTGATTGTAAGCATAGTCGGTACTGTGACCCGTAGTGTATATAAATCGTCGCGTCTTCCAAGCATCAGATGAATGATGTTATGTTATATGTCAATTTGTGGTTTATTATTTCTTCGCCACTTTCTACCATACACGTAGTCCTCTGAAAGTTTTTGTCCACTTTGTGTGTTTATCTTACTACGTGCATATCGTTTCATATGTTGACGTGTATTATCTATGTGCTCGTAAAATTATAATCTCAGCGTATAAGTTATTCTGAATAATTACTTTTGTTGTAAGTTCAGGGTTTGATCGTAATTGCTCTTGGCTAGTTACATTAAGGCTAAGCCCAAGCATTAATATTTAAATCATTATACCCATAAACTCCTACCCACTACGCAACCCCTTTTCCTATATCTTTCAAATTTCACTTTACTCACTTTTCCCCTCAAATTATCGCCCACTTCACCATATCGAGTTTCTCACCTTCTTCCTTGAACTGTCGGTTACCAACCCTCATGGGATTTCCGATCGAGATTTTCACTCCCGTTATGATCATCATCATCACATCGCTCCCGATGTGTTTCTTCTCACGCGGACGAAGGGCGTATGTATCTGTTGTTCTAGGTCACTTTACTCTTTGTTGTATTATCCTATATTTTGCGCAACTTTCTCTGGTTCGCTAGTAAGAACGGAATAATATGCGGATCGAATGTATCAGGGACATTTCGACATTGTTATCATCTTATCTAGCTAATCTCTAACTTCCAGCCCGTCATCACACATCACATATATTTCTCTAATGTACCTACCCATCCAACATCACGTTGTATGATCCAACTGATTATATAGCTTATAAATTTTAGAAGCGTTTTTTATTTCCATCTTCGTAGAAAAGGCGTTTATTGAATGAAAACAATTTCGGACCGACAAAATGTTGATTAGTGAGAGAAAGAATTGAATTTGTTGGGGTTTACTGTTTCTCTCTTGAAACAGTTAAATAGGTGATTTTTCGAATGATTCTTCAAGTTTCATAGTGTTCATCGGAAATAGTTTCCCTATCTCCGTTTCCTGAACACATGATTGTATTCTTCGTTTGTTGGGCAATGGGTATACTTGTTTTGCACTTAGTAGTATTTTCTATAGTATCATTTTATTGGCGTATTACGATGTTTGTCATATGACTTTAAAATATCAACTATATGGTTCCTCCTATACTGGGTAACTGTACTCAATGCATTTTAGGAGCAGAATGTTACTAGCCATTTATTATTTTAATGAAAAGCAAAAGGTACAAGTTTTCATCCAATGTCTCTAACTTAGATGTCTCTTCCATAAACTAGGGAACAATGTTTATAGCAAGTCTGGCTGTTTTGCTTATAGGCCTAGGCGGGCTAGAATTTTCTAAATTTGTTCATGATCCTCAGCACGTCTGCTCTCGGCATCATCGGCCCTTATCTGTAATAATGAAATCTCATTCTCTGCAGAGGCGAGAAAATCTTGTAATTCAGATATTAGGAGCTCTTTGTCTTCGGTATCTGCTCGAAGAGTGTTAATTTCCACCTCTATGTCCTCCAGTCTGGCCGTCACATCTTCTGGGTTGAGTTCTAATGTCTCAGTATGCCTAGTTTGACCGTCAGAAGAAAGTAGTAGCAATCTGGTAAAAATGGTGATAGAAGGTGATCTACTTCTCTTCGAGATAGTCCTATGCTGTGATATTAGTAATAGGAATATTGTGGTTATTTTATTTTCTTGTAGGGTTCACAGCCCTTGTACAAGTCCAAATTTAATTCTAGTTTTAGGTTAATTGGGTTTCTGAGAGGTTGACTATTCCAAGTCCTTTTTGGAATGGAGTGTTTCCATGGCAACTTCCTGTTCTGGGGATTGTCAGGCACGTTGCAAGGAAGTGATTGAGACATTTCTCGAATACCAACCCTTGCTTTACGACAAAAGAGAGTTTTCTACTTCTATATATTCCATATTTGGGAGAGATTACCTTATGGTGCCATCTATTTTTGCGAATAAGACTACATGTATGCTTTGAAAAGGTTAATGAAGCGCCCTAGTTAAGGGAAGGGATTTCCTAGAGGGTATGCTAGGAGTGTTGGAACAAGCATTGGTATGTTTCTTGTGTCGTATTTTGGAAATTTACTCTCAATTATGTAGTGGTATCCCTATGTTCAACAGACCATAACAGCCAGTACACCAGAAAAGTGTGGATAGGGTTTCGGACCAATAGATACACTTACTCCCTTAGAAGACCTATACATTATTCTTACAGGCTCAGGAGATAAGACGTAAACCTTTCACATGCTTAATAAAACCGAGTAATTCTTCTTTACAGCCTTGACTGTTCTATTTGACACGGCTATACGTGCACTTACATTTACCGACCGTGTTTTAATGATTTGTTGTTCATGTTCCCAATGAATGCGACAAAGTCCGTCAATTATTGGTGTACTCGACGGACGCATAATGCTTTGTGGTAGATTTTTAAAATACTTTAAAATACTTTTAATTTGTATACCGACGATCGTATAATAATAGTAATATGTATTTCACAAAGGTCGCTAATAGGAATCTTCACGTAGTAAAGTAGTGAGTGGGTGATTAGAAAGGTACCCGAAGTGTTTATGTAGGTAATTCTCATAAAATGAGATAGTAAGGATGTAATTACTGATAAACTCCATAATATTATGTAAATGACTCTTCGTAGTGTGATATTGGTTATAGGGTTAATCATTTGGTGAAGTCAGGTAGTTTTCATTGCGCATAGGAAGATACAAATGACGGTAATCCACAAGAATAGATTGTTATTCCAAGATGGTGAATGATAATGTGTAGTCTAATGAAACATGTCTTCCATAACGGATAAGTGGTAATTTAGTTATTTAATGATATCACGCCAGGCAGTTTTTAACTTAGGAAGTACATAGTAATAGATAATGCGTATGCTATTCTGATATGTCCTTAAGAGCCAGTTATAGTCTAGAGTTACTAATGCAACCTAGTTCTCTATAACCAAGTGCTCTAATACCAATCTGTCACACCCCCAAATTTCACTGCAGCGAAAGACTGGATTTGGGATTGTGACTTCATGGCATAAAGAGGACTTGATACGAGAGATAGACCTCTACATGCCAACATACCAATGCAGACTCCTTATATTCCGTAAGATGGAACACCTGAGAAAAACATTGCTAAAGTGTCAACATAAAGTTGGTGAGTTCATAGGTTTTGTTGTTTGATAATAGTGATGAACCATAAGATTTATAACCATAAACACACGAAAAATATATGTTAATCCTATATACCACAATGAAAAGTATTGACTATAGTCTAAGCTCATGACACCGAAGCGTTAACATGTATCATCATAGATAAGCCCGTGCAGATGTTCAACCCGCAACATCCGTAACTGACTCAAATGAAACTGTGTTTGCTTGAATAATGTCAGTCCAAGACAAATAGGGATGTCAATCCTGATAGATCTATCCATAACATTCGCGCTTACAAGTAATTAACGGTTCATGAAAAATTGGGCAACATAGCAAGTTGGGTTGAGTAGGGACTTAGACCTAATAGTAAATCAGTAATTGTACTTGTGTTCAACTGTTAAAAATAAGCAATGTTCTCACCCCAAAAGATAATCTAAAACAGAAACTAGGGGCTATGAAACTCACCTTGCCAATTAAATCGCCTTGGATGGGAAAAATGGATCAATGTACGTCGAATAGTGACTCGGTCAACACCTAAGTAATTATGATAAATCTGAGTTTATATTCTAAAAACTTAATGTATGAAAGAATTATGCAGGTGGGTCATTAAATGGCATTGTCGTTTAGGAGATACGTTTTATTTTTTTTAAATGTTGATCAATCCGTTGGCTCTAGGGATGATACACAACTTTGCATCTATGAGTATACATAATTTGATAACATTATGCGTCGCAACTTATATTCACAAGTTCATGCGATTTATATCTTAGGAAAATATAAGCGTTATTTGTAAGTGACTAAGTATATATATTACCTATCACCCGATATATTTATATCGTAGGTAGTCGTCAATTAATTTGATAGACTTTATCAGTTTTAAATATACTATCACGTTCGTTGGACTTCGTTTTAAGTTATTTCTTCTCAAAACATTATTTCTCACTTACAAACTAATAATCCTTAGCGGTTTCAAAAATGGTTAATCTAGTAGTCTCCCTCATACATTTGACAAGAAACTCGAAAGAATAAATCACCACAATTAAACCCTTTAAACCTCGTTGATTAGTTTTTAATCTCCCTGACTTTACAAATAGGGTTATATATAATATGTGTAACTTCATGATTTTTAAAATATTTTTACACTTCAAAACTCTTATGACTTTTCATGTTTGAAGACCCAATAAGCTTTAAAATATTTTTTATGTTAAATAAATTTATAATCGTGAAAATGTTTATTTACCCGTAAAAAAAAAATTGGTTGGCTAACTCAAGAGCTCAAAACATGCAAGCTTAAACACTTCTTTACGTTTAAAGTTTAATAAGTGAATTTCATGCAAGTTGTAGAAAAATATCATACGCATTAATACAATTACACACTCCACATGGCCTAGACACCCCTTTTTATTTTCTTTTTTTCCTGTCACGCCAACAGATGGGTTATGCAACCCTTTCTATATGTGCATTTATATAGTTATTAAAAAATGAAAAAATAGGGGGAGGTTGGGTGTCAGTACTTCCTCACAACGAAACCACATCAACGAATTATAATAAAATACATGTTATACTATCTTTTCTTTTTCTTTGCTACTCAAACAGACGCAATATGCAGTGAGTTTTTTATACTCTTTTTTATTCGTTTTCTTTCTTCCACAGCAGACCCACAACATATATATATAATTATATATAGTATATAATATAGTATATATAAGTAGCTTTATATATATATATAAATATATATATATATATAAATAGTTTTGTCTATCTAATTTTTCATATTTACGACATGCATGGTTGCAATGATATTGACTTAATCTCGAGACACAAGGACGGTCCCTTTCTCAGTCCCTTGCAGATCGCACAGAAGTCTGCAACAGCAGCATTCAAACTTTGGCCTGGCTCGTTTGCGTACGACATAAGTTGGGGTCTCGTGATGGCAAAATGTGCCAAGGTAATCATGGGGTCATGGTAAACGAACCATAAGCAAGTCCGTTGCTCGAGTTCCAATAGAGCTGCGACGCCAACAAGCCCCCGAAGCCAAACTGTGATGGACAGTAGCTCAATGTGGAACGTCGTTTAAGTGACGTGCATCAAATGCGCATACAAAGCCAAATTTAGTAATAAAACCCTAAGTTTTCAACTCAGCAAGAGGCCCAAAATGAAAAAAACGTTTTGTATTCAATGATCAGTGTTATAAAGTTAAACGCAAATTCTCACTGAGTCGTTGCTGTTTTCACGCATGATAAGTTGTCCACATGTCCTATATACTTCGCGTGTTAATGTTAGCATGTATGACTAGTCTTTTGCACAGCATCGCGTACAAACTATTACCTCACTGCATGGGCTAATGTGTCGTATTGCTAGTCATGCAAAACAGAGAGCTTTTGCAAGCTTGCACAAGCCGGCACGGTGCCTTTGGTTTACTACAAGTGCAAATGACACAAGCATGATGAACGATAAGCTACTAAGAAACGACTTAACAAAGGTCCCAAGTGTGTGTTAGTTCGCCGAAAAGATGTGATGTGTCCAAGGAAACTCAAACCTTTCTTGTTTCTATCCTTTAAAACTCGACGCCCCCTTAGCTCTTGAATCCAATGAAACTCCAATTCACAAATGTATTGTTTCCTTCTTGTTTTCATTATTGAGTTGTGCTAGAAGTGTACGTGCATGGTTCTTATTTATACACGAACACTTGCTTGGTTACTGAGACTTTCAATGGCGTATGATGGAGCATTACGTGCATAAACTGATTAGATGGAATAATGAAATAAAAAAGTTTTCTGATACGTATTGATCATTAGTATTGTTCATGATACTATTGTTTCTTGATACTATTGGTGCCACCTAATACTATTTGAGAATCCCTACTATTTCTTATCTTTACCATTTCAAATTGTGTTAGATGTTTTGAGACGTATCATGTGATAGGAGTTTTCCAAATGAGAAAGTGAGTAGGGTAATGTGTAAGAGTCTATAATGATGGATGTTTTATTGTTATCATATATTGGTTTATGTATTCATATGTGTATATTCTTTTGAATCAATAAAAAGGCCTTTCATGAGTTATACAAAGTTTGAACTTAGATGCATTTTATAAAGTGCACTACAGCGCGTAAAATGGCCATCATTTCACTACTGATGAAATACAAAAGTAAACACGGTATTTTCTCTAACGTCTACACGACACAACTAAAAAACATATGAAAATCCTTTAGACACAAGGGCAATAATTGTGATATTCGCGTGCTAATTAAACTTTTCATGACAAGGAGTAGTGCATGACGATCATAAAATGACTTATCGTTGAGATTAACGGTGAAATTCGAAAACCTGCAGTACATAACTTTTACTTAACAAAAATAGAAATCTAAATATTTCTTATCTTCACAGCGATTGTCACGCCACTTCATACAGAAGAGATTACTCAGCGATTAAGTCATAGACCCACGCGGTCAAGCGTCTGAAGCAAAGCCATATCCTAATTGGTCAAAAGTGCAAATTCTGAAACTCAAGAAGGGTCCTGAATTCACCTTGGACTGCGAAGATCATTGTCCGAAAGAGATATACCCCTCACTTAATTTCCACCGCCAACCAGAATCCAATAATATACCACACACTAAGCTTTGGGACAGAGCTCTTTTAACGGGGAAAGACTGTAACACTCCTTATATTCCCATGTCATTATTTTAAACTTTTACATGAATTAATTTAATTTTTAAAAGTTACGTTCAATTTTACTTAAAAACTAGAGGTCGCCGCGTAAAACTTATGAAACGAAACGAAGTATCATTCTGGTTTTCTATTTAACTTAGTCTTTGCAATCATCACATTTTTACGTTCTGAAATAGTATTAAGTTTTTTAGATTTTACGTTTGAGTTGTTGCGTGTTTTCAGTCATTCCATATACTGTGAGTATATCTAAAAATTTTTGTGTATGCATAAATATCTAGATATTCAAATTTGTCACCACCTTGCATGTCTTAGAAATAATGGACCAAATTGGTCCCCCTTGGTTCCCCATTCCTTACGTCGGACCCCCCCACATATTGAAAATTTGAAATGTATAACATGTCTAGATATAATGCATTCATCCATTCTTATTTCATTCTTCTCTCACAATAAACATACACTTAAAATTTTGCTCTCTTTCCCTTCTCCTCTCTTCTAAACCGACAAACACATACACTCTTTTAAATCCTCCATATTTTGATTTTGATCAAGATCGTTTGAAGATAAGAGTATTTTGGGTTGACTGTTATAGTTATTTGGGTATTATTAAACAACGTTTGGGTTGTATTTAGATTCTAATCACCTTCTAATCACTATCTTTTGTAAGTTTATCTTTTTCATGAAATTCTTGTACTTCCTTGATCTTTGTTATATAAATAAGCTAGTTGTACAACTCATTTTGTAAAAATCAAAGATTTAAGTTTTACAAAACCCTCCTAAGGGTTTATATATGGATCACATTTTGTCAAAAAGAAACATAAAACTATTTTCCCAAACGCGCTATTATCTTATTTTTTGCTTGTTAATAAACTTCGCAATGCCTATATTTGAGCTTATAAAGTGTGCTCGAACAAAAAAAGGAAAAACCACTAAAGTTGCGAACTTCTTTAATGCGCGCGCTAAACACCTACAAGGTTGTCCTTATATTTCTCACTTCATTTTCAGAGCTTACATTTATTAAATCAATAAAAACGTCTTTGCGAGCTCTCTCAACCATCTTAAGTAAATAAGCCTGATGTTCGTATTTGTTTGGCTTATTGAGCGCCTCGCCCAACACCAAGCCCAAGGCCGTGAAGCCTTAAGCCTCATGGCATAGCTTATTTGGCTTCACATAACACACATAAGCTTTACATGTTAATAAGTCTACAATGCTTCATATTGCTATCTACTTTCGTTCCTTACATTCAGACTAACATTCAAACTTTTGGTATTTTAATTCTTTTGATTATAGGACTATGGCACTAAAAAGCCCAATAAGGGCACCGTTAGGACATCTCGGCTACTTATTCTCATTCCATGGTTTAATTGCGCTTATTAGTTTCAACACTCCATAATTGGCTCATTAACACTACTATATATATGTACTATTAATGTATTTGAAAAACCCTTCTTGCCTTTTGTGAGACATCTTTTGCGAAATGTCTAAATTTAGTTCCCCATTGACTATTGACACTTTTGAGTCAGTTCGTTAGAACAAGTACCGTGTTGACGGTGGTGAATGAATGTGATTGTGGTTATTTTATGAGTATGATGCTTGTATTAATCATTTTTAGAGGATTTTATATGTGTTGATCGTGTTCCGAGAGGTTTGTCCCGTGTATAGCTTGAAATGCCGAAAACGAGTCCCGACACGTCCGTTAATGTTCAAATGAGTTTGGGAAGTTTAACTTAGAAATATGTCGTGTAAATACTCTAAGTTATGGGAAAAGTATTTTTAAAGTGAATAAAAATACTAGGAACCTTCGGAAAATATTTTGAGTTGAGGTTTTTGGGTTTTAAGTGAAACCGACACAAAAAGAGGCATCCCGAGACCTCCTAGAATCCCATATCTGGTTTCAAACCTTGTAGGGGACAAGGGTGGAATTTTTTTAGCTAGTTGGTTCAACCATGGTACATAGGCGTTTTGTATGTATCCTAAACACACACTATTCATTATTTTGAATCCAAGAAACACGCACACAATATTCATTGTTCTCTCTTGCTCGTCCGACTAGAAAACACACACAAACACACACATTTTTCAACTTTGATAAAAAACATAAAGATTCAATAGTATTTGGGTTATTGATTAAACTACGTTTGGGTAGTCGGTTCGCGTTCGTTCTCGCTTTTCAAAACTCTCTTTGTAAGCATCTTCAAATCTTGAATTAAACTTGTAAGTATTGAGGTTAAATGAGATGCATAGAAGCTATTAGTAACTGCGCTATTGTTAAAAATTGAACGACGAAAATTTTTACAAAATGAATATTAAGGATGCGTTTGTTCGAAAAAAAAATAAAAGGGGAGCAAGGTCTTGTAGTTTTATGTCTTGGGTTTGACGGTTGAATAAACATTTATTTGCTATGTAGCTTATTTTGGATATTGGATTATTTGGCTTATTTATAAGCATTTGTGGACTTATTTTGGGCTTATTAGCTCTCGGTAAAAGGGAGGTGTACAATGAAAGTATTTTGGTTATTTACCTCATATGTCATATTTTTGTAGACTATTTTGATAGCTAATGGTGATAGCCAAATATACTACGTAGCTTTCTAGCTTATTATGAAGTATGTGGAGCTTATGAGCTCACGACCCAAATAAGCCCAATAATCTGTGGCTTATTGAGAGATTATTGTGGTCCCGATTATTTTGTTTAGGCTATATTTTGGGCTATATTTTACTAATGGGCCTTTAGTTTGGGCTAAGTCGTATTTAATATCTAACGTATAACTTTAATGGGCCGCTATGGGCATAGCCCAGATAAGGCATAAACTATTGTTATATAGAAGATTTTGGCGGACTTTTAAGAAAGTGAAACATACTTATGGAATGATATTGAAAGAAGCCGTTTTGGAAATTACTCTTGGTAAATATTGCGGATATTGAATTTGGCATTTTGTCGGAAAGGTGGTAAATTGTGGGAAAAAATTTGGAAATCTAAGGTATAAAACCGTGAAAAACGTTTATAAACGACGGGTCATGTCCGAAATTTCGTAAAAAGTCTATTACTTTAGAATTTACTCAAAACGTTATTTTACGATAAAATAATAAAATATTATAATTTTAATACGTCGACTAAAAGATGAAAAGTATATTTTTACGAAACTTTCCTAAATTGTTTAGCATAAATAAGCGTTTCATTTCTTATAATTTAAATTATGAACTAATGGTAACTAAGAGTGTCGAATGGATTTACCGAAGTATATTTTGAATGACTATTCTTTAGTATCTTATATTACTTATCATTTTACGCGAAGTTATTACAAGATAACTATATAAAAAATATAGTTAAAAATCTCGAAGAAAAATTCAAAAATAATGTCTGTGCTACTACACCAAAAACATTTTGGAAAAGAAAACAACATATTATTGAGTTACCATATATTAAAGATTTTAAAGAAAGAAATATTCCTACAAAATCAAAATCTATACATATGTCTCAAGAACTAGAGACCCATTGTAAAAAAGAGATACAAGAATTATTAGAAAAAAATTAATAAGATCTTCAAAGTCTCCTCCATGGTCATGCTCGGCCTTCTATGTTATGAATCAAGCTGAAATTGAAAGAGGAGCACCTAGATTAGTCATAAACTATAAACCATTAAACAAAGTGTTAGAATGGATTAGATACCCTATACCTAATAAAAGAGACTTATTAAAGAAATTATATGATTCAAAAATATTTTCAAAATTCGATATGAAATCAGGATTCTGGCAAATCCAAATAGATGAAAAAGATAAATATAAAACAGGATTTAATGTGCCTTTTGGACATTATGAATGGAATGTAATGCCTTTTGGATTAAAGAATGCCCCTTCAGAATTCCAAAATATTATGAATGATATAATTAATCCTATAAGTAATTTTGCTATTGTATACATTGACGACGTACTAATATTCTCTAAAAATATAGATCAGCATTTTAAACATTTAAATATATTTTATAATATTATATTTAAGAATGGTTTAGCAGTTTCCCCTACAAAGATAAGTCTTTTCAAAACAGAAATAAGATTTCTAGGACATGATATAGTTCAAGGAACCATCAAACCTATAAGTAGAAGTCTAGAATTTACAAATAAATTTCCTGATGAAATTAAAGATAAAAAACAATTACAAAGATTTTTAGGATGTCTTAATTATATACACGACTTCTTTAAGGATTTAGGAAGTCTTTGTAAACCATTGTATGATAGACTTAAAAAGAATCCTAAACCGTGGACTGAAAACCATACTCAAATTGTTAGAAATATAAAAAATAAGATAAAAGAGTTACCATGTTTAAACATACCACACCCAGATGCTTATCTCATAGTTGAAACAGATGCTAGTTGTATCTTGTGTTATGATTGATCATTCTTCGTCGCATACTCGTGTTTCCGCCTATGTCGGGGTGTGACAGATTGTTAATCAAAACCAAGGTTATAGAGAACTAGGTGGTTTGGCCTAGACTATAACCTAGGAACCCTCATATAGTTGCATAATAGGATCTATGTATGCCTATTACTTGCTTTGCATGTATGTATCGTCTATCGTATTAGTTAAGTCATTCCTCGAAATGTGTGAGCTTAATACTGAGTACAACTGGGAAAGGATACGGGTATAAATACGGTGGCCAACATAATTATAAACATATCACGACTCAGGTGTATTTAGTAATATCGTTCACACAAATAGGTGTTGACACCTTAGAACCATAGTATGCGTATTATAGTATATTAAGTTATCCTATATATTAACCTTCCCGCCTACCCGACGCTACCTATATCCTCCCTTGTGTAGATAATTCCGCTAAGAATGATGACACGAAGTGTTGGCCAGGCAACTGCCCCACCACGAGGAGGAAGGATGGGTGGACGGACTGGTAGAGGAGGTGTAGAACTAGAGGTCGATTTGGTGAACTAGGTAATGGTAGGATTGATGATCAAGGTGGCCAAGTAGGTGGTCAAGGTATTAAGGTGAATGATGGTGCTGATGGGGTCCCTGACTTCTCCACTATCATTACACAACAATTGTAGAACTTACTTCCTACTATCTTAGCTCAAATAGGCGACCAAGGTAGCAATTAGGGAGATGATAGGAACCAAAATGGAAATGCAGTCAATGACAACATTCAGGGTAATGTTAGAAATGATATTGAGAACAACGACCATAGGGGTTATACCTATAGGGAGTTCTTATCTTGTAACCCAAAAGTGTATGATGGTAAGGGAGGTGCCATAGTTTATACCTGTTGTATTAAGAAGATAGAGTCAGTTCATGATATGAGTGGGTGTAGGGATAACCAAAAGGTAAAGTACACTGCTGGGTCATTTGTTGGTAAGGCTCTTACGTAGTGGAACTCTGAGATCCACACACGAAGTTGAGAAGCCGTTGTTAGTATGTCATGGGAAGACTTTAAGACTTTGACTAGAGAGGAATTTTGCCTGAGTAATGAGATTCAAAAGTTAGAAATTGAGTTGTAAAATCATGCCATGGTCTGGGCTAGCCATGCTGCGTATACTGATAGGTTCCATAAGTTGGCTAGGTTAGTTCCTCACTTAGTTACCTCTGAGAACAAAAGGATTGAGAGGTACGTGTATGGCCTTGCCCCACAGATCCGAGGGATGGTAGCGGCAACGGAGCCAACGACCATTCAAAAGGCTGTGCAGATTGCTAGCACATTGACTGGTGAATCCATTAGGAATGGATCAATAAAAAAGAACCCTAAGAAGAGAGGAAATGGGGGAGCACCTAGCAAGGATAGGAATGGGAGGGATGATAACAAGAGAACTAGGACTTGAAATGCTTTTGCTACAACCACAAGTCTTGTTAGGAGAGAGAACACGGGTACGACACCCAAGTGTACCACCTGTAACTTTTACCATCCACCTGAGGCACACTGTTGTACTTGTTTCAACTGTAACCGCCCAGGACATCTTGCTAAGGATTGTAAAGTGGTGCCTAGGAATGTGAACCCAGTAAATGCTAGGAATCTAATAGCTACTCGTGGAGCATGCTTTGAGTGTGGAGGTATCGATCATTACAAGTCAGCATGTCCTAGGTTGAACCGAGCACAAGGGCCAGGAGTAAACTGTCCAAACCAAGATTTATCTATTGATGGGGGTTATGGCCGTGGGAACAACGGTAACTAAGAACTTGGAAGGGCATTTATGTTGGGAGCAGAGGAGGCTCGCTAGGACCCGAACATCGTGACGGGTACGTTCACTTTAAACAATCATTATGCCACAACCTTATTTGACTCTGGTGCCGACTATAACTTTGTTTCCACTAATTTCATACCTCTGTTAGGCATAAAGCCCAGTGATTTAAGATTTAGTTATGAGACTGAGATAGCTAGCGGGCAGCTAGTAGAAATTGATAAGGTCATTAAGGGTTGAAAACTAGAAATAGATGGTCACGTGTTTGACATTAATTTGATACTGTTTGGAAGCAAGAGTTTCGATGTGATCATAGGTATGGATTGGTTGTCTAACCACAAGGCTGAAATAATTTGTCACGAGAAAGTGGTTAGAATACCCCTACTAGATGGCAAGGTGCTTAGAGTGCTAGGAGAAAGACCGGAAGAGAAAGCGAGGCATTTAATGGGTGTTAAAGCCAAGGAATAGAAACAAGAAGAGATGGCCGTGGTAAGAGAATTCCCTAAGGTATTTCCAGATGACCTATTAGGATTACCCCTATTCGGGAAATCTAATTTCGGATTGAGTTGGTCCCTGGAGCAATACCGGTCGCGAAATATCCCTATCGATTAGCACCTTTTGAATTGGAAGAGTTATCGGGTCAACTCAAAGAACTCTAGGACAAGGGTTTCATTCGACCAAGCTCATCGTCGTGGGGAGCACCAGTATTGTTTGTGAAGAAAAAGGACGGATCATTTAGGATGTGTATCGATTATAGAGAGTTGAACAAGTTGACCATTAAGAATCCTTATCCACTCCCTAGGATAGACGACCTATTTGATTAGTTATTGCAGTACTTTTCTAAGATAGATCTTAGGTCCGGATACCACTAGCTGAGAGTGCATTAGGATGACATTCCAAATACCACGTTTAGAACTCGTTATGGACATTTCGAGTTCACACTAATGCCCTTTGGTCTGACTAACGCACTTGCGGTATTTATGAATTTGATGAACCGAGTGTGTAGGCCTTATCTAGACAAGTTTATGACAGTGTTCATTGATTACATATTGATTTACTCTAAGACTCAGGAAGAGCATAAAGTTCGCCTAGGGTTAGTCTTAGAATTTCTCAAGGAAGAGAAACTGTATGCTACGTTTTCCAAGTGCGAATTCTAGTTGCGAGAAGTACAGTTTCTAAGATATGTGATTAATGGAGATGGTATTCATGTAGACCCTAGTAAGATTGAAGCTGTTAAGAATTGAGAAGCCTCTAAAACTCCATTTGAAGTTTGTTCATTTTTAGGATTGGCATGGTATTATCGTCGGTTCATAGATAAAAGTTCTAAGATAGCTATGTCACTTACTGTCTTGACTCAGAAAAGTAAGACCTTTGATTGGGGTGAGGAACAGGAAAGGGCATTTCAAACTTTGAAGGACAAGTTATGTAATGCACCTGTTCTAGCTCTCCCCGATAAACCAGAAGATTTTGTGGTGTACTGTGATGCATCAGGCTTAGGATTAGGTTGTGTGTTGATTCAAAGAGGTAAGGTGATAGCATATGCCTCTAGGCAGTTGAAAAAAATACACCACCCATGACCTAGAGTTAGGTGAAGTTGTGTTTGCACTTAAGATCTGGAGGCACTACTTGTATGGAACAAAGAGTGTCATCTATACCGACCATAAGAGTCTTCAGCATATCTTTAACCAAAAAGAGCTGAACATGCGTCAACGTCGCTGGATAGAGCTTTTTGGCGACTATGACTGCGAAATTCATTACCATCCTGGTAAGGCGAATGTAGTAGCCAACGCATTGAGTGGGAAGGAGAGGATTAAACCTAAGAGAGTTAGAGCTATGAATATGACCCTTCAGTCGAGTATTAAGGATATGATACTAGCGGCTCAGGAAGAGGCATCTGATTTGTCTGCAGTATTATAGAGAGGACTAAATGAGATGGTAGAATGTAGGAGCGATAGAGCGTTGTATTAATTGGATCGAATATGGGTTCCTTTGAAGGGTGATGTGAGAACCCTAATAATGGATGAAGCTCATAAGTCAAAGTACTCTGTACACCCAGGAGCTGATAAGATGTATTATGACCTTAGAGATAGGTATTGGTGGCCAGGAATGAAGAAAGATATAGTTGTATATGTTAGTAGATGTTTGACTTGTTTGAAGGTTAAGGCTGAGCATCAGAGGCCGTCTAGCTTGCTACAGCAACCTGAGATCCCTGAATGGAAATGGTAAAGGATAGCAATGGATTTTGTCACTAAGTTACCAAGGACTAGTAGTGGGCATGACACAATCTGGGTCATTGTAGACTGGTTAACTAAGTCTGCTCATTTTCTACCTATGTGTGAGGACTATAAGATGGATAGGTTAGCTAGACTCTATTTGAATGAGATTGTTGCTAGGCACGCCATGCCGATCTCAATCATCTCTGATCATGATAGTCATTTCACATCGAGGTTTTGGAAAACAGGCAAACAATGCAATAGGCATTAGGAACTAAGTTAGACATGAGTACGGCTTACCACCCTCAGACCGACGGTCAGAGTGAGCGTACTATCTAGAATTTGGAAGACATGCTTAGAGCACGCGTCCTAGACTTTGAGGGAAGTTGGGATGTTCATCTTTCATTAGTAGGGTTTTCGTATAACAATAGTTACCATTCTAGTGTGAGATGTGCACCGTTTGAGGCTTTATATGGTAGGAAGTGTCGTTCACCGATTATGTAGGCAGAAGTTGGAGAGGGACAATTGATAGGCCCTGAGTTAGTGCAAGAAACCACTGAGAAGATCTCGCAGATTAAGGATAGACTTAAGGCTGCGCGTAATTGTCAGAAACATTATGCCGATAAAAGGATGAAACCCTTATAGGTGAGTATGTCTTGCTCAAATTGTCGCCTTGGAAAGGTGTGGTACGCTTTAGGAAGAAGGGGAAATTAGCATCTAGATTTGTTGGACCCTTTGAGATCACTGAGCAGATTGGTCTGGTAGCCTATAGGCGTACGTTGCCTGAGGAATTAAACGATGTACATGACACGTTCCACGTGTCGAACCTTAAGAAGTGTTTGGCTGATCCAACACTGCAAGTGCCTTTAAATGAGATCCAAGTTGATGCTAAGTTGAATTTTGTGGAAGAACCTGTGGAAATCTTAGAGAGAGAGTTAAAGAAGCTTAAGCAGAGTAGAATTGCCATCGTCAAGGTTCCGTGGAATTCGAAACGGGGACCTGAATTCACGTAAGAGCGTGAAGATCAAATGAGACTTAAGTATCACATCTTTTTAGTACTAGCAGTAGTTGAATTTCAGGGTTGAAATTCTTTTTAAGAGGTATAATGTAACCCTTGCCATCTTGTGAGATTTGAATGTTCTAATTTAGTCCTTTGACTATTTAACTTTTGTCAGTTTCGTTAGAACAAGTACCATGTTGACGGTGGTGAATGAATGCGATTGTGGTTATTTTATGAGTATGATGCTTGTGTTAATCCTTTTTAAAGGATTTTATATGTGTCGATCGTGTTCCGAGAGGTTTGTCTCGTGTATAGCTTGAAATGCCGAAAACGAGTCCCAACACGTCTGTTAATGTTCAAAATGAGTTTGAGAAGTTTAACATGGAAATATGTCGTGTAAATACTCTAAGTTATGGGAAAAGTATTTTTAAAGTGAATAAAAATACTAGGAACCTTTAGAAAATATTTTTGAGTCAAGGTTTTTGGGTTTTAAGCGAAACCGACATAAAAAGAGGCATCCCGAGACCCCTTAGGATCCTATATCTGGTTTCAAACCTTGTAGGGGACAAGGGTGGCATGTTTTTAGCTAGTTGGTCCAACCATGGTACATAGGCAGTTTGTATGTATCCTAAACACACACTTTTCATTATTTTGAATCCAAGAAACACACACACAATATTCTTTGTTCTCTCTTGCTCGTTTGACTAGTTAACACACATAAACACATACATTTTTCAACTTTGATCAAAAGCATGAAGATTCAAGAGTATTTGGGTTGATTCTAGTGTTCGGGTTATTGATTAAACTACGTTTGGGTAGTCGGTTTACATTCGTACTCGCTTTTCAAAACCCTCTTTGTAAGTTTTCTAAATCTTGATTTAACTTGTACTTTTTAGTGTTAAATGATGCATAGAAGCTAGTTGTACGGTGCGTTTATTAAAAATCGAACACTAAAATTTTACGAATGAATATTAAGTGTTGCGTTTGGTTCGAACAAAAATAAAAGGGAGTAAGGGTTTTGTAGTTTTATTGCCGTGGTTGTGATGGTTAAAAAACATTTATTTGCTATGTAGCTTATTTTGGATATTGGATTATTTGGCTTATTTATAAGCATTTGTGGACTTATTTAGGATTATTAGTTCTTGGCAAAAGGGAGGCGTACAAGGAAAGTATTTTTGGTTATTTACCTCATATGTCATATTTTTGTAGACTATTTTGATAGGTTATGGTGATAGCCAAATATACTACGTAGCTTTTTAGCTTATTTAAAAGCTTATTATGAAGTATGTGGAGCTTATGAGCTCACGGCCCATATAAGCCCAATAAGCCGCGGCTTATCGTGGTCCGGATTATTTTGTTTAGCTATTATTTTGGGCTTATATTTACTAATGGGCTTTAATTTTAGGCTTAAGTCGTATTATATATCTACGGATACTTTAATGGGCCGCTATTGGGCCTTTAGGCTCAATAAGCATAAACTAGTTGTTTTAAGGGTTTTGGCAAACTTTTAGAAAGTGAAACATACTTATGTAATGATGTTGAAAGCCGTTTAGGGAAATACGCTTTGGTAAATATTGCGGGATATGGAATATGGCATTTTGTCGGAAAGTGGTAAATTATGGAAAATGTTGGAAATTAAGGTTTAAAACCTTGGAAACGTTGTATAAACGAACATGTCATGTCGAAATTTCGTAAAAAGTCTACACTTAGAATTTTTACTCAATACGTGATTTTACGATAAAATAATAAAATGTTATTATTTTAATACGTTGACTAAAAGACGAAATATATATTTTTACAAAACTTTCCTAAATTGTTTAGCATAAATAAACGTTTAATTTATTATAATTTAAATGATGAACTAATGGTAATTAAGAGTGCCGAATGGATTTACCGAAGTATATTTTGAATGACTATAATTTAGTATCTTATATTACTTATCTATTTTACGTAAATAGTATGAGTGTATTATACTAAAGTATGAATTGAAGTATGTTATTTTGATCTAAGTCATCAACCATCACACCACTGAAAACGCGCATCTGACCTCTATGCATCAAACTTGAAAACTGTTTTGGTAATAAAAGTCTAAGTGGAATTGGACTAGGTCGTGTTTGGACGTCGTTGCATTTGCTTGTGTGGTATTGAGTTTGCTGCTAGACACCTTTGTTTAAGGTGAGTTCTTGTAGCCCCACTTTTTTTAAATCTTTTCTGTTAAGGGAAAATGATACTCAAATATGTTTTGAACTGATTTTCTGAACTCTGCGAAACGTGGTTTTGTTTTTGGGACAATGTTATGTGCTTATGACTGCTATGTAAATATTATGTGGTTTGATTATACTTGTGTGCACCGAGGTGCATGGCAATGTATGTGATTAGCATAGATTTGCTATGTTTATGATGGTCTTGCCCTAAGTAATTGCTCCAGCTGGTAGGCTTTAGGTGCGGGTGATCTCGGAGTTGCAACTTCAAGAGCATTGTATATGCTGGTGTGATGACTAGCACGGGAAGCTATGTCATGATGTATGATTATCGGGGATGCTAAGTCATGGAATTGGAATGTTTTGCATATATTCACTGTCATATTGCACAATTGTCCAACTGTTTGAAATATTGGCACAACGACTAGGTTTTCTTTAAATCTACGAGCTCACCAATATTTTTGTTGACCTTTTTGAGTATCAAATTTTCGGTAGTTACTGATCCATAAGGGTGTGATGCGAGCCATGCAGACATTAATAAGTATCCTGTAGGAACATGTAATGAGAGGTCTTGCATTTGGTGTTTGTTTGACTTAGTACTTTGAGATTTTGGTTCAAGACTAGTATGGACCCTTGCGTGGGCTTTTGGTTGTAATAACTGGCGACTATTTGATGTGTTCTTGTTGGGACTTCACTCAAGTCTGTACTTAAGGTCGATGATCATCATGACACTTTTCATTAATGCATTTTAGATTTCTCTATTTTGTATCTTGTGTTATGATTGATCATTCTTCGTCGCATACCCGTGTTTCCGCCTATGTCGGGGTGTGACATGTAACCTACCTTATTTAAACGTTTTTGAATATATCGACTTAAAGTGGAAAATAAATTGTTGAATATTGTTTAGATAAGAGTTTATTTTTTGCGTTAGTCGAAAAATATGAAATATTGTTGAAAGTTGTTTTTGGATAAGTCTATGACCTTGGAAAACGAATATGTACGAACGGGTCATGCTGAAATTTTATAAAATTTCTATACTTAGAATTATTTGAAAACTTATTTTCTCAAATCTCGACAAAAGGACGAAATTATTTTACTTTATTATAAATAAATATTTTTTATACTAAGACATGATAAATAAGTTAAACAACAAACTTTTATATAAATTATTAAGTATTTTCTTAAATAACGACAAGAAGACAAAATAATAAATATTATTATTTTAATACCTGACTAAAAGACGAAAAATATATTATTTTAACTTTTATAAATACAAAACCTTTATTACGGGTTACGTAAATTAATAACGTGAAAATATTTATATAAATGACATCTTAACTTATTATTTTGGGAAACCGGGTAAACTGCCGAAACTTATTCATTTACTTATTTTCACCTATTATTTCTATTATACTATATGTGTTATATTAATCTTTGTAATATGTTTTATCGATTCAAAACCTTTATAACAACCACATTCCTATTATTACCAAAACTTTTCTCAAATCAAATGTACAACTACGCTTAGGAACTCTTATGTATTACCATAATTTTTTCGTCATATCGACTCTGAGTCAAACCGTTATTCTCTAGGTCATGACCGGGTACAGTTGTACATCGCCGTGTGATCATTTCTTTTTAGCTGCCTTATTTCAACATCTACTGTGAGTTCATAGCCCCACGTTTTAC
>BQNB010010493.1:0-30631 GCA_026074375.1 Tanacetum coccineum | reverse complement strand
TATATGTAGCCTCATCATTTCAATTATCTTCTTACATATGCAGTGATAAAAAGACGAATAATATGATGATTCAATGACATCAATATTGGAAAAATAACTTAAACTCTAAGGAGCGTTTGGTAAATCTGGTATTTAGTTTTTGATATGTTTCTGTTAGATACAAGAAAAAGACTCGGTCACCCCGTGTATTTACAATTTATCGTAGCTCGTAGTTTAATGTTAATCGTATGACAAACGGTAATGGGTCGGGTATTAAACCCACACGTGTAAGCCCATACTAAGGCCTAAGGGCCAGTTTTGTAAGTACTATATAAGCCTCTTCCATCCCATGGAAGAGCTGGTTGGACATTTCATAATACAAGTTTCACTTTCTCTCACTAGAAGCTTTTCTCTCTAGTCTTCCTCTCTCTAAGATTTGGCCAATCCACTAATCTACCATTGTGTTATGATATCCAAGTTCCTACAATTGGTATCAGAGCTTATGGGATGATTAGATCGCGTTTATGTGCGTTTTGTTGCTTGGTTTATATCAAAAATTGTACTTTTAAGGTTCTTTAGCTAGTTCTTCCTATTTCCTAGATTTTGATGTTGTTTGTGTTGAAGTTTAGGTTTTTCTAGTTGCTATAGCCTTCTAGTACTTAGTTGTGCAAAAGAATCCAGACAAAAATGTTCAAAAGGATGATTTTAGGTGTTTTAGGTGAAAAGGTACGTTATTCTAGCCGGCGGTTTGGTATTTTGTTCTCATTTCATCATAGTGGTTTGACATATTAATACACTATACCGGCAGTTTGTCAGTTCGTACACTAACAGCGGTCTGTCCTATTAGGCAGCGGTTTGTCAGGTAGTCAGTGACAGCGATTTGTCGTTTAGTAACAGCGGTTTGCTAGTGGCGGTTTATAGGTTTCGAAGATTTTTTATTTCTCAAGGCAATTTGGGAAACAAACATTTGGCTATTTGATTTCTTGGCAGCGGTTGTCAAACCCCACCAAGTAGGAAACGCGAGGCGCGACGAGAAAGGGAATCATCACAACACTTTGGCGTCTATAAGAGAAACTAAAACATGCATAAAATACAAGGTATAGACACACAGTGTCATGAAAATACCCAAACACATCAACAAAATCCAAAAGGCGTCTAACATTGAAATGAAGGCAGTTCATGCCAATGTCATGACACGCAAACATTTAAACATCCTAACAAAGCAAAACAATTAACATTCATCATCCAAAACAAATAACGAAATTGATATGTGTGAAAACCCATATCCATTTTATATCAAAATAGACCCTCAAAAGACAAAATTGTGCTTTAAATGCTTGAATATTGCTTGTTTTGTCTCTGTGATTATGTAGGTGCGGATATTGCAAAAATCACAAGAAAACGAACAATACCCGGACAAACACGGACACGGGAACGGAAGAGCATGCAAAAAGCCGGGAGGAAGCTATCAAAGTCAAACTGTGGTCAACCTTCAGTCAACTTGGTCAACAAAAGTCAAAAAGCACAAAAAGACAAATCCAAAGTTACCAAACCAGTCCCTCATTTAAAAACCAATTCACAAAAATAATCTTTAAAAGTCCTAACGGTCTTTAACTTTTATTTATAAAAGTTAACACTTGTTATCTTTGTTATTAAGACCAAACCCATTACCTGAATTTAACCCTTGGCCCAAAACCAACACCCGGCCCAAACCCAAGTCAAAGCCCCGGGTCAAAATAATCAAACGTACCTTTTATAAGTTAAAAAAGGGCGGAAGATACAGTTTTACTGTTCATCTCCTTCCCCAAATTAACCTCTGGATAAAAACAAGGGGCAAATGGTAATTGACAGCATGGATGGGTAATTCAAGGGATAAGGTACTAGTTGGCAGGATAAAACATCACCTAATGCCCTCATTGGCTAAGACCCATGTGAAGAATGATACGTAGGCTAGTAAGGAAGCACAAGGAAAGGGGTATTTTGCACTCATTCTACACTCAGAAGTAACACAAGGGTGTCACATCACGGATTGCCACGCTGGCAATCCGTGTGAGCCTAATTTTGATCCAACGGTCCAAGATCATTATCCAATCATTGAAGGAATCTAAGGGCCAATGATGAGAGGAGCGGGTAACTGAAAAGAGGACTAGAAGCTTCAAATGGATACTATAAATACCCATACTCTCATACACATAGGGAGTGACTAGTTTTTAGCTTTTAAGTTTTAGTAAAATTTAGCTTTAGCTTTTAGTGTTAGCTTAATGTAATTTTTCATTAAATCTCTTGTAATTTCCTTTTAAATAATGTAATCAAGCTTTTAGTTAATGAAATTGAGTTTTTACTTTCAAACAATCTGTCATAAGCTTTTGTCTTTACTCATAAGTTCTTAACCTTCTTCAAATGATAAGCTACTATTACATAAGCTCATTATAGCTCTCACAAGTCTATAAGATTGTGATTGAGCTTAATTAAGCCTTAATCATACTCAAAGCTTTAAAATCAGCTTAAAAGTACATTTGCTTATTTGGATTGAGACTTTTGGAAGATGAGTTTAAAAGGGAAGAACTCATACGGACTTATACTGGCTTATCATAGGATAAGCCAGAGCTTGTAGATGCTCATTTGAGCTTTGATAACCTTTGTTTTGCTAAGGTTCCTGTAAGTTCTCCTTTATCTTTACTATCTTAAAATTCTAGCTTATTTTGCTTATTACCTAGCTTATTTGTGTTTTTATTTGTTTAATTAAGCTTATTCATCATGTGTCATCATCTATTTCTAGCTAAAGTAGTTTAGAACTTAGATTTGTTAAATCTATCATAAAATCAATAAAAGTAAAAAAAATAATTAGCATAACCTTTAGATCTTAGTTTATAGCTTAATTGATAGTTAAAACAAGTTTATTGAGTCTGTTATAAGCTAGTTGTCATCTGGTCTTTAAGTTTGTTTCATTAAGTTTCTTAATTACTAGCTAAAATAAAATCTGTCAATTATAAAGGAGTGTTTGGCACTATAATTCAAACTAAGAGTTAGATTGGCTATTGACACTTTGAGTCTTAAATCTGAATTTAATTATCATTGGTAGGATCATAGGTTTGAATTTTAGTTAAATTGGTAAGTGTGATCATGTTTTCATAAGTTTTGTAGTATATTGGATATCATAACACAAGCAAGAATGATTGGGTTGGCAAATTATCTAGAGAGAGAAAGTGAAGTATTTCTAGTGAGAGAAAAACCAAATGAAAGCTTAGTGATAAAATGAACAACCAACCCCTTCCCATGGCTGGAAAGGGGTTTATATACATGTGTTTGTGAGCTCTATGGGCTTGGGTATGGGCTTACACGTGGGCTAAAGGCCCGGCCCAATACTACTAGTCATACGCTTACTTTCTAACTACGAGCTTTGCTATACTAAACAATACACGGGGGTGACCGAGTCTTTTTCATAATCCTAACAATCTCCCCCTAAGGGAGGTCACCCCATAAAATACAATTTGAATAATAGCATTCTAGTTCTTCGACCTTCTGTCTGTAGCTCGTAGTCTTTGATTCTTCATTCATTGAGATCGTTGTACATTATGTAGCGATCTTTGAGATTTGTCTCTTAGACTTGTGTGATCTTTAAGCTTTCTTTGATATCATCATACATCTTAAATCTCTTAATCATCCTTGTTGAGTAGTATTGCCTCCATGTGATGTTGTGACCTTCGGACCTGCATGCTCACACTTTTCTTGATCATGATACTACTTCTCAGAGTTGCGGAAGCTGTGTTGTAGGTCATTCAGTTGTCATGATGTCTTTACTTGGAAACATTAAGTGTGAGCATTGGGTGGTGAATTGACTCCACTGGAACGAGGTGTCTCCATCTCCATCTTTGCTTGATCCTGTAATAAAACAGTTAGCAATAAAGCTTGTGGGCGAATATGGCTTTGTCATTCGCCCGAGTCTGGTTGGATTAACCTCCGGATCCATGAGGACCGACCTGTGATCAGGTAGATTCATCTTAAGAAGAATCTCCTTGACAGGATTTCCAGTATAAGTATAAGATCATCTGATGCGTAACCATCAAAATCTCCATACTTGCCTGTTCTCTGTATCGGAACGTCTCAAAGCAGACAGCACGATAAGAGTGAATCGGTTAGTTACTATCTTACCGATTAAAGAGAAAACTTGATTTGAAAATCAATCGACGTGTCGTTTGAGAAAGTATTTTGTGACACATCGAGAGTGTTTGATAGCATAAAATCAAATTTCATTAGAAACTCATTTGTTTTGAAATAAGTTCACAATCGATGTGCTAGAAAATCAGTTGTTGAGCACATCGAGAGGTTTTCCAAAATGGTTCGTCAATTCACAACCTGGAACAAGTTTGATTCACAAGGAATCGCACCATCGTTGCTTTCCATTTGTCACAAGTTTAATCCATAGTGGATCTCACATGTCACCTACCAAGAGCTTGTTTGATGTTGGCTCTAGAAGGATTTCCATCTTCATTGCGAGTACTTACGTATCACTCAGATGTTCTGGCAATACCACGAGGATAATGCGAAGGACTCTTAAATCTTTACTTGTTGTCACAGTGTGTGAGAAACAAGCACAATATGGATAAGTGTCCTAACGAGATTTTGTGGATGATCTCATGGCTCTAGACTCAATAGTGCATTTTTGGTTTTTAGTAGCCGGAGGCTGGAGCAGACTGCCACCTTTTCAATATCAACTAACTCGGAGTGAGAGAGATGATAGAAATGTATTGATCTCTGTGAGAAATGAAACAAGAATCCTTTGAGGGATCTTGAGTGGCTAGGGAGGGTTGTGCAGCGTATCACTGGGTCCATGATACTTATCTTCAATGTCAGCAATCAACCATGTGATTCTGACAGCATATGTAGTGACCCGGTTTCTGCCTAATGTTTAAGGAGGGCTGCTTTCTTTTCACCCTTTATCTTAACATTTCTTTTTCATTCTTCAACCCCTTCGGTGCTTACCGAGACTTCATTACTAGAGCCTTGTTGGGTATGTTCCAGTACTAGCTCCATCTCAGTCCGCACTATTCCCTTATTCTCACATTACTCCTTTTGTAATCATACCTAAGGACTTCTACACTAACTAGTGGATTGTCCCTGGGTAGATCCCTCCGGCTCTGGCGGGATCATGGGAACATGTACCTAACCATACCATCCTTATAACTCTGATAAAGTAAATACAGGGTCGGTCTTTTGGTACTGTTCTCTTCGCCATCATATACCATTCGCTCCCCCTTAATATGTGCATCGATATTCGAAAAAGTTTAGCACATATGGAGGAGCCTACACTTGAGTTTAAAAGATCACATTTTATATCAGATTTTCATAATTAAATCACATTTTCTCCCCCGAGCAAAAATTTCAAATCCGTTGAGATTTTGGGTCTCAATTGATTTAAGTTAGGAAAATTTGGGAGAAAGTGTGTCAGGTTTATATAATCCGAATGTGAAACATATAGTTACTGAATATACAAGCCTAAGTTACAGTTTTAGTCACTACAGAATAATGTACATATTACAACAACGTAGAAAATAGACTACCCCTCATTCGGTTCTCTGCAGTAACCGGTAGTCGCCTTCTCGAATCCCGTTTCTGGATAGCGAACATGAAGTCCTTGCTTCTGTCAACATCTTTCTTTGTCCAAAATCTGGCGTTCATCCCTGGATTAGTCCTGTTGATCCGGAATTCCTTGACTCGATAGTCCAATGCTTCATCAATCTGTTGCAGAGTGCCATCACTGAACTTGTGTATTTCATTGAACCTCATGATCATCTGAACCCCGTATCTATCTCTAAAGATGACTGCCCTTGGAGAGTCTATGACGGTGAAATCATGCTTGAACTCAAATCCAGTGGCCTCCCATCGAGGTTTGGTGAGGTTTAGCTGTGTCTGGTAACTCTCAATTCCCAGTTGGAAGTCTTCTACACGTTGTCTGATAACCAAGTTTCTGGTCCATAGATTGACAGCGGTAGTTAGAATCTTTTTGTCTTCGGGTGATAGGTGGTTCAAGTGACCTTGAAGATTTAACAAGTACAGATCTTCAAAGTCACTAGGGTACATGTATTTGAAGTCCCTTTCTGCTATGACGTATTCTTTGAGATCAGCTCGACGAAGGACTATCTTCTTCATGTAGTTGTACCCATACATTGAAAAGACTTCGATTCGGACGACACTTAAGATACGCATATGAGTCCTTACTGCTCGGCGGTCTCCTTCAGATGAGAATCGGTCAATGTAGAATCGTTGTCTTTGAAACCACCAGTGAGAGATACCATACATAGCTGCGATGTCATACTTGCACTCCGCTTCAATCCAGAACTGATCAGGCACCAGTTGCTCCAAGCCGACATCAGGATAATATGCCGCCTTCATCTTCGAGATTGACAAGGCCGGTCTGCCAACCTTGCGACCATATCGTAGATACTCCAGGTCTTTGTTGAAGAAGAAGTCCGGTTGAATGGTTACATGGCCTGGTTCACCACCCAGTGGAAGTGGCTTGCTGACGTTGTACCTGAGGATTGTATCATCCACTTGATCGGTGAGAAGTTTGTGGCACTCTTCCATTTGGAATTGGAGATGAATCACGTCAGGATGAAACACTTTAACGATTTCGAATGTTGGGCCTTCCAGGTCTTGTAGTGTCAGGTGAGTGATTCCTTGTCGTTTGCAGTACCAATCCATAAATATTGCCATATCCCCGGTTTGAGCAAGTAGAGAGTTCTCCTGTGGAGGTGCATATGTCGACTTCAGAGCAGAGGCCCAGTTGTTTGTTGGCATAGTCAGATCAGATGATGGAATAGTCCAAGAAGGTTTTGGAGTGGTCGGTCTGTCTTCAGTAAGAGGTTTCCACCAACTCTGACCTCATGTGACTGTGTTTTTATGATCTCCTACATATCACCACTAGAATATGCTTGTTCATCTGCAGTGGTTTCATCATCCATATAAAGATCATCAGGAATCGTTGTGATTGAGGGCTTAATCTGGGTGTCAGTCGTTGTCCAAGCAGAGTATTCAGCTGAAGCAGCTGTCTTTGAGGAACTTGGGGCCGCGGTGCTTGTTGACTGATCTCCCTGATGAGTGGATGAGGACAGAGGTGGTGGAGGAGGAGCTTGAGCAGAATCGGAGGCTCGGTTGTGCCAGAAGCCCCTGGCTAGGGAGGGTTGTGCAGCGTATCACTGGGTCCATGATACTTGTCTTCAATGTCATCAATCAACCATGTGATTCTGACAGCCTATGTATTGACCCGGTTTCTGCCTGATGTACAGGAGAATCTGAAGCTAACGGTTGATGAAAAATTATGAGTAATCCTATTAGAGTCACAATAGTTAGCATGTCCCTTGTCATAGTTCTCTTCCAACATGCGTTGGAGTAGAATTTCCTTCATGTCAGACGTAGGGAGATCCTTGAAGCGAGCATGAAGAGGAGCTCTCATTGCATGCTTTACTGATGAGATAACCACCTCCTTAACTGATTCATTAATCTTTCGGTCAATCTCTTGTGAATCAATAAACTCCACCGTCTGCTCTCTGATCATTTTGGGTAAGTCCATAGTTTCCAACTTATTGATCCTGCTCCCCTTCTTGTCTAGACGTGTTTCCAGAGCTTGATTTTCTTCCATTAGATTCACGATAAACTCCTCAAGTTCACCCATACGCTTGATGATGATGGGATCTGACGGACCTTGTTGTGGTTGAGGTGGTAGTGGAAGAGTTGTTGTTGTTGTTGCTGCAGTTGTGGTTGTGGTGGTTGGCAATGGCCAATGAACATTGGGAGAATCGGGTCTAGGCACGGGATCGATCACCGGTGACGTCATAGGAGGGAAGACAGAGGTGTCTTGCTGAATAGTGACAGACACCATTGATTCAACTTCGGTGTCTGCCGTTGTCTTCTCATTGTCAGCCTCAGACGGTTTGTCATTCAAGAATTGATCACCAAAGCTAAAGTCTTTGGCGAGATGTTGTAGAGAAGACAACGTCCCTGTAGAGCTGACAGGTTCTTCTGGTATCACCTGTTCATCAACCGTTAGCTTTAGATTCTCCTGTACATCAGGGTATGCCGCGGCTGTGAACCCTTCATCCATATGCTCAGGTTGTGGTTGACTGGAGGGATCAGTGATCTCAACATCCGAGTGTTCAAGGTTTGGTCTAGCGAGAACACTAGGAGTTGGTAAAGGTTGAGATTCAGCAACATCATCAGGGTTTGGTCCAGCCTGGCCTTCATCTAGTGTACCAGGGTCTGGTCCAGCCTGGCCTTCGTCTTGAGCCCCACTTCTAACCACTGAAGGCATTTCTTCATCAGACTCCGTATCACTGCCATATAATCCAAGCTCGGCATATAAGGAAGTGGAGTCTTCACGACCTGCTGTTTCAGTTGGAACGTGAGAACGTCTCTGAAATATGTATTGTTCAGCCGGGCTCTTCTTCTTTGGAGTCTGAAGGTTGAGGAGAACTTGGGCCGCTTGTTCCTCACCTACTTTCTCTTTCCCCTTTCCTGGCACCTCTGGTAGTGGTTGAAATTTCCCAGTGTCAGTTTCCCTGAATACCACAGGAGGGAGAGGACCCCTTTGAGTTGGGTATGCATCTGTTAAGCTCTCTTGCAAAACCTTTTGTAGTATCGCCTCCTCTGTGTCTTCAAGGCTGGGTTTAGCAGTAGGAACCCCTTCATCAACGAATTCATCTACCAACTGCTTAGAACTCTTAACAGTTCTCTTCTTAACCACTTTCCCCGCCTTAGCACGTTTGGCTAGTGGTGGGGCCTCCGACGACTCAGACACCGGCTTGCGCTTCTTCTTCTGAGGTTTGGCCGGTGCTGGTTTTGGTTTCTTAGTTGCGGCTTTAGGATCGGCGGCTTTGGAGGTTTTGGGTAGGCTTTGATGTGGCTTTGGTGGCTTTTTTGAGCTTTGCGGTTTCCCCTATGACTGGCTTTGCTGGCTTGGTGCTGGAGAGAACAGAAAATCACTCACTTCTCTCACTCCCAAGGTATCGTTGATGCTTTCTCGCAACATTTATTCAGAATAACTTCATAAATCATCAGGCCTGCCATCGAATGACATCATTGATGAGTTCATTCGAGTATAGTCATCGCCGAAGACTTCCCTTTTGATTCCCCCTTCCTGAACCTTCATATTACCATAGTCGTTACCTCAAGTTCAGCACATGGAGTGGGGACTCAGGTGCTTAGGGTGGAAGATGTGGAAGCGTTGCAAGTGATCTATAGTTATCTAACTTAAGTGAACCTACTTTAGGGATCAGAATGATAGTCACTTCGAGACTATCTTCCTTTTCCGTTTGAGCTTGAATGTGCCACTTGATTCCTCTTATCTTCGTAAATTGTGGAATTAGACTGCAGTCAAATTCATACCCAAAATCCTCTCAGCTATAATCAAATTGTGAGCTTGATTTAACAAACACCCCAGAGGACATGACAATACCGAAAACAAAAGAACAACATCTTGTATTAATGAAAAAGGGGTCTCATCAATACAAATACAATGTCTCAGAAACCTATTAAACTCATAACATTCATGAATTCATGCAAACACTTATGAAATAAAACAAATGAGAACTTCCAATGCCATCCTAATGGTCTCTCTAGCCACTTTCATTAACTTCAAAACCTTCATAACGCTCACCTGAAAATGATGCTTAAAACGTCAACACAATGGTTGGTGAAAGTCATAGGTTTTGCGACACCAATACAAGATTTAAATCAATCACTATGATTATAAAAAAATCAAAACATGGCTGCAACCACAAATGAGAAGGAACGTGTCCCTCGATCCATAACATGCAACACTTAGTCATGGGGAGGAATGCTATCCCCAAATCTCAAACTCTTGGTACCGTAGCACACACAGGCTCATACCCACACCAAGTAGGTGAAACCTCTTGCCCACAAAGTAGGCGAAGCACAATGCAACATCATACAACATGCAGCACATAACATATAATAGCTACTTAAATGTCCATGTGTAACATAAACCTTATAATCACAGCAATTAAAACATTTTAAAACATATTTTGCATCACCTCCATCCTAAGAAAACATAGTAAAATGGGACTATGAAACTCACCTGATGCTCAGCTTACTCGACAAGATCTTGCACACAATCTAATCATAACAAAACACAAGTTACACTCGGTTAGGCAAAAGCCCAAGCCAATGTAACAATAACATGATGGACCTCTAAACCTAACACTAAGTTTATGATCTTTTATATGCATCTCCCAAATTATTTTCATACTCTATATAGTCTTAACCATTAACTTCCAAGTTTTTAGTTTTCAGCAAAAATTTATAGTCACTTTATGACCACAAATAAAATATCAAAACACCTAATTGATGATTCTCCTTTCATTTCCTATCTCCTCAATGAGTTGTAGCCTACTGTGATTTTTTATAAAAAATAATATTAAGTGGAACTATTTTATAAAAATTCATCTTTGCAAAGTACTCAGATTCGGATCTGATCGAACCACTCAAAAGTTTGACTTGACTAGACCCATTTAGACAATTGAGAAAATTCTCCAAAAATTTCAAAAATTCATATACATCATGAACTTACTACAGTAGGAGTTTCGTTTATTAAAACAAAGTTTTGATATGGTTTTTGACCTCATAAACACAACTCAGAATCTGACCCGAATTTACTGTTTCGACCACTTTTCTTACGAAAATTATTTAACTAACTTCCAGACCTCAAAACTTTTCGGGGACAGACTTTTTAGAAACTAGACTCTCTGAACTTAATTTTAGGCCCAAGAAAATTGATAATTGCTATTTTTATGACCGAGTTATGATTCGTACAAGATGACCTTTCAAAACTACCAGCTTTTAAATTACGAATTTACAAACCCTAATTACACATGCTTAACACCACCAATCATCCCAAAAACAATTTTTAAAGATCAAAACCCTAATTTTACAGATCTTATATAAACCTTAATGATCCACCATAATAATTGTTATATGTTTTAAAGAAAACTAAACAATTAGGGTTTAAAACCGTACCTTAATTCTTGATTCTTGAAACCTTAAATCACCAAATTGATCTTGAATAAAAAAAATCTTTTTTTTCTTCTGCTCTTGGGTTCGTCCGATTTTAAAAAAATAGGGAATATAGGTTTGTATTTATAGTGCAAAGAAGGAGGTTTAGATAATTACCAAATTAGAATCCCATTTTTACTAAAATTGGTTTTCTCTTTTTTTTCTTCTAAAACCGGCCAAACAACACCTTTCTTATTTTATTTATTTATTTATTACTATTTACACAAAACCCTTAAATTTTGTTATTTTTATAAAACATTTTATTTATTTAGACACCCTTCTAAATAAAACTAGTTTTTAAATACCTAAAAAAATTCATTTCATACTTTATTTCCTTAACTTAATAATACTAAAATCTACTAACTAAATTTATAAACTTATTCTCGCGAATTCCTATTATCTAAATACGTAAACATATACATATAAATACGTACAAACATGGAATTATACCATCATTTTCACTGTCACTAAAATGTGAACAAAATGAAACAACCATAACTTCAATCATAGGGAGACGATCACGCTCCATTGATTAGTAACCAAACTCGCATACGATCACATAAACACATAATTATCATAACACATAATGAAACTCAAATCAATACTAACGATTTGACTAACCTGCTCAAAGCACAGTTGTCACAGTATCCCCTCCTTAGGGTAATCTCGTCCTGAGATTTAACTAATAGGTTCAAAATCATCATCAACAAACAATCGGGTATAATTAGCTTTCATATGGTCCTCACGTTACCACGTGAACTTAGGGACACACTTTGAATCTCATTTAACTTTCACAATCAGAAACCCACTTCTTACAACTTCGCTTGCCCATACAAGGGTACAAATAGCAACATACAACTCTAAGACAAAATTACATCTAACTACATGAACATCGCCCGTCTTCAAGGAAACTCGTCAAAAACCTTAAGTTGTGTAACAACGTCATTCATAACCTAACTTCGCAACTCATCAAACAAGAACTGTCTTGGAACTAAGTTATGAGTTGTTACAAAGCTCAACGTTTTTAAAGAATCAGCTCGACTTTGAGTTTGTTCAAAAAATAACATTAACCAAAACACCTCAGAACATTTAAGGGTGCACTAAAGTATGCCAATAACCATATGTGTCCAACTTTACTTAGTACTTCCAACGATAGCTTGCTCAACAAGCAAGTGTGGATACTTAGTTTTTATTTAATCCTCATGACCTCGCTTCGAGTTCCAATGGACTTAACTGTCAGAATCCTACTATGCTTCAAACTTTTAACCTCACGATCGATAATCTCAACAGGTTCTTCAACAAAACGAAGAGTTTTGTCTACCTTAATTTCTTCTAAATGCACATGCAGATTTGTATCCGCTAAATACTTCTTTAAATTTGAAACACATCAAATACGCTACTAAATTATTGAGGCAATCTTAATTAATAGACCATAGGACCGATCCCTTTAATGATCACAAATGGTCTCACATATCTTGGTGCTAACATTTCTTTCTTTCCAAAATGAACTACATCTTTCCAAGACGACACTTCAAACATCACTTTATCACCAACTTCAATTCTAATTGTTTACGCATATTGCCAACATAGCTCTTTCGGCAATCTCTAGCCGCTTTGAGCTTTTCTTTAATCAATATCACCTTATTTGTTGCCTCTTGTACCAATTTTAGTCCAACCGACCAAATTTCACCAATTTCAGCTCAAAGAACGTGTGACTTACACTTCCTTCCATACAACGCTTCAAATAGAGCACATTAAACACCCAAATGGTAACTATTATTATAGAAAACTCAGTTAAGGGTAGACGAGTGTCCTAATTACCACAAAAAAAAATCAATCACACACGCTCTTAACATATCCTTCAAAGTCTGAATGGTACGCTCACTTTGTTCATCCGTTTGAGGATGATAAGTAGTACGCATGTTTTAGCCGTGTTCTCAATGCCTTCCGCAATGTCTACTAAAGCCGCGAAGTAAATCTTCCACCACGATTTGAGATGATCGGCACATGCACTCCATGCCTTGTAACTATTTCATTAGTGTAAAGTCTTGCCAAATTCCCCATTTTAAAATCTTCACGTACTACCCTGTAATGGGCATACCTTAGTCAGTCTATTGACTATTACCCAATTCGTATTATACCCACTACTTGATCTTGGAAACCTTGTAATAAAGTCCATAGTTATTATATCTTACTTCCACTCGGGTATCTCTAGTTGTTATAATAAAAACGAAGGTCTTTGATGTTCAAGTATTCATCTTTAAATGAGTCAAACAATTGCTAACATAGGTAGCAATATCCTTCTCCATACATGGCCACCATACATATCTCTAAGGTCATAGTACGTCTTATCCATTCCCGGATGTACCAAATACCTTGATGCATGAGCCTCATCCATAATTAATGTCCTTACATCACCTATTAATGGAACCCATAATAAATACATACCTCCACCTTCCTTCCTTTTGATTAGTTGGTCCAGACCACGCAACATTTCTGCTGTCGCGTTCTCTACCTTGCCTCTTCGCATGAGTACACAACCTAATCCTTGATTTGACGCATCGCAGTACACTACAACTCTTTGGATCCATCAGACAATGACAATATTGGTGCATTTCACAAATTGCCCTTCAACGTTTGAAAAGCCTCCTCTTGTTCCGTGGTCCACTCCTACTTCTTATTCTTCTGTGTTAGTGAAGTAAGGGGTTTAGTAATGTTAGAAAATTTTACTATGAAACGTCGGTAGTAACCTGCCTATCCCAAGAATGATCGTATCCCGGATGGCATCTTAGGTACCTTTTTTTTAATTCTTCATTGTTCTATCTTACTAGAGTTAACGTAAATATCATTGATGTTAACCACATGTCTGAGAAAAAATGCTTCTTGTAGCCAGAATTCATACTTGGAAAACTAGGCAAACAACTTTTTCCTTCTTCTTGAACAACACAGGTGCTCCCCATAGAGAGTGGCTTGATTAAATAAAACGTATATCAAATGAATCCTAAAGGTTATGAACTATCGAATAGGGTAGCAAACGAATATCGAATCAAAGGCTAGAAAACATCTAAGAGATTTCACATATGGAAATAGATGCGAATCAAATGTCATAAGAATCCTTAAAAGGGAGGATAGAATAAATGTACCGATAGAAAACGCAAACGAAAGAATCAACAAGCGTACCACGACAAAATAAACATATAACGAATAATAATACGTATCAAGATTGATAAATGAAAATATAGGATTCTTATACTAATAACCGACTTTACTCGAAAGAACCAACTAAATAATGTTTTATAAAAATCAATTTATAATAATAAAGAAGTCGTTTTAATTATAAAAATCACCTAAAAATCGCTTAAATATAATCTTTATAAAATTCGTTTTTAATCATGGTTGTCATAAAATCCAGAGACAGTCATTTAACAGTGTATCGCCTCTTACCCATATAAATTACTTTAAACATCCTTTTTATAATTATAAAATTTATCAAAAACAAGCCTTTAAAAAATTATTATCATATCTTATTCAGAAATATTATCTAAAAGAAAATAGTTTTGTCAGTCAACTAATTATCATATTGTTTCAAAATTTATTGTAAACATAGTTTTTCTTAAAAGAGACATTCCACAAAAGTGCTGTATTTATAAAAATCATTTCAATATAGTTTTTCCCAAACACCATCAAGATATTCTTCAAAAGGTTTTCATAATTCGACATTAATATAAAATATGTTACTCAAACAAGGACATCATAATACCAAAAGAGATTGTAAAATACCGTAAAGACTCTAACAAAATTTTATTGTTTGAAAGCGAAATAAAGTAACATGAACCATATAGTCAGAATAACAGTGAAGCGAACATGCTCAATAACTAATGAAACGTACCAATATCCAAAGAAGCAGATCCGAACAACCAATATTCATCAAGACACCGAATAGAAAAGTTTGATCATCCATAACGTCATGGTACAAACAAGGGATGCTAAAATGAGGGTTATATATATCCGAACGAATAATCAAGCAGACGAACAAACTTCATAATCGTAATTATAGCAATAACGGGTATCCGGGGTATCCGCAAGCTGTAGATAAAAGGGGAAACTTACTAACTTCATAACTATTCATAACACAACCGCACATAATATAACATCTTACTCTACCAACTAATAAGCAAACACCGATCAATACAATCATGGTCACAAGTCTACGTGTGTGATGCCTTTTTGATTATGTTGGCCACCATAATTATAATTGCATCCTTTCACACGTATACTTACTTCCAAGACTACACCTCTCAATGATAACACGCATATAAGCACATAGACCACATTGCACATCTTAAACCACTCCAATATAACACAGAAAAGGATGCTCCATCAAATACATACTTATATATAAAAAACTAAAATCGAAACAACATAAAGGAACGAAAGTCTCGCAGCGCCTCCAAAATACGAAATATCTGAAAGAAATAATCAATAGCATTGTGACGAGGTAAAAGACGAAATAAACTTATGCTAGGCCTCGCTTGTGTTTGACTTTGCCTTCGCAAGAGTCACCTGACTCCGCGGGTCCAGGCCTGGTACGAGCATCCGACAAGAGATCTGAGTCGGCCTCCTTCTCTGACTTTTCTAACTAACTTTCCTCATTCGGTTCCTCGAGAGGCTCCTCCTCAATTAGCTCCTCTTTTGAATCATAAGCTATCGAGTAGCCCGTAGGTCGAAATAAAACTCAAAGAAAGCAAGAATACAAAAACGCCTAGGTAGCTAAACACATAGATTCTATTACGGTTAGAGAGAGACATGACTAAAATAATAAGGAAGGGTATATACTATTAGATCCCAATAAGAGTTATAATACTAAACACTTAGGCCATAAAATGCATCTATATGAAAGACTCCTAGGTTATAGTCTAGGCTCAACCACCTATTTCTCTATAACCAAAGGCTCTGATACCAATCTGTCACATCCCGCCAAGGCAGAAACACAAGGCGTAACATCATGGATATCATCACAACACAGTGGTGTCAACAATAGAGAATCACTACATGCATAACTAAATATAAAAGACACGATGTGTCATGACAATATCAAACACAAAAGAACGACATCTTGTATTAATAAAAAAAGGGGTCTCATCAATACAAAGACAATGTCTCACAAACCTATTAAAACTCATAACATTCAAGAATTCATGCAAACACTTATGAAATAAAAACAAATGAGAACTTCTAATGCCATCCTAATGGTCTCTCTAGCCACTTTCATTAACTTCAACACCTTCATAACGTTCACCTAAAAATGATGCTTTAAACGTTAACACAATGGTTGGTGAGAGTCATAGGTTTTGCGACACCAATACAAGATTTAAATCAATCACTGTGATAAAAAAAACATACATGCAGGACATTCGTCCCAAACAAGCAACCACAAATGGGACAGAACGTGTCCCCCGATCTATAACATGCAACATTTAGTCATGGGGAGGAATGCTATACCTAAATCCCAGACTCTTGGTTACCGTTGCAAACTTCTGGTTCATACCTCAAAACATAGGCTGAAACCTTTGCCCACAAAGAGGCGAAGAACATGCACATCATACAACATGCACACATAACATACTAATAGTACTTAAAGTCCATGAGTAACTTGATCCACATAATCCACAAACATTAATAACATTTCAAAAATATTTTGCACACTTCATCATAGAAAACATAGTAATGAGGACAATGAATAACTCACCAGATGCTTGCTTACTCGACAAGATCTTGCACACATATAATCATAAACAAAACACAAGTGACACTCGAGTTAGCAAAAGCCAAGCCTATGTAACAATAACATGATGGACCTCTAAACCTAACACTAAGTTTATGATCCTTTATATGCATCTCCCAAATTATTTTTATACTCTATATAGTCTTAACCATTAACTTCTAACTTTTTTCGACAGAAATTTGTAGTCACTTTATGACCACAAATAAAAAATCTCAAAACAACCTACTTGATGATTCTCTTCATTCCAAAACTTCTAAATGAGTTGTAGCTTATGGGAATTTAAAAAAATATTAAGTGGAACTATTTTATAAAAATTCATCTTTGCAAAGTACTCAGATTCGGATTTGATCGAACCACTCAAAATTTTGACTTGACCAGACCCATTTAGACACTTTTGAAAATTCTACAAAAATTCTAAAAATTCATAAACATCATGAACTTACTACAGTGGGAGTTTCGTTTATTAAAACAAAGTTTTGATATGGATTTTGCCCTCTTAAACACAACTCAGAATCTGACCCGAATTTACTGTTTTGACCACTTTTCTTGCGAAAATTATTTAACTAACTTCCCGATCTCAAAACCTTTCGGGGCCGGACTTTTTGGAAACCAGACTCTCTGAACTTAATTTTAGGCTCAAGAAAATTGATAATTGCTACTTTTATAACCGAGTTATGATTCGTACAAGATGACCTTTCAAAACCGCCAGCTTTTAAATTCTGAATTTACAAACCCTAAACCCTAATTACACATGCTTAACACCACCAATCATCCCAAAAACGATTTTTAAAGATCAAAACCCTAATTTTACAGATCTTATATAAACCCTAATGATCCACCATAATAATTGTTATATGTTTTAAAGAAAACTAAACATAGGGGTTAAAAGCATTACTTAATTCTTGAGTTATTGAAAACCCTAAAATCACAAATTGATCTTGATAAAAAAATTCTTTTTATTGGGTTCGGACAGATAAAACAAAAAGGGAGAGAAAAGGTTGTTTTAGGGTTTTTTCCTAAATTTTGTCATTTATAAGCTTCGAATACTTGTTGTAGTCATATTGTTTCACTTTTTTTTCTTTTTTTTTTTCTTATAACCGACAAATACTCCCCTTTAAAATATATATTTTTTATTTTTTTATAAATTTCGAAATTTGTTCATATATATATATATATATATATATATATATAATTTCCTTTCCTTGTTTCTCTCCTATACCCGGTCGAACAACACCCCTTTATATTTTTTTTATTTTTTTTTATTTTTATTATTTACACAAAAACCCTTTAATTTTGTTATTTTTATAAAAACCTTTATTTATTTAAACCTTCTTCTAAATAAAACTAGTTTTAAATACCTAAAACTAAATTCACTTCATACTTTATTTCTCTGACTTAATAATACTAAAATTTATTAACTAAATTTCTAAACCAAAATTTTCTTCTATCCAAATACGTATACATATACATATAAATACGTACACACATAAAATTTTACCATCATTTCATTATCACTAAAATGTGAACATAATGAAATATCCATAGCAACCATAACTTCAATCAGCATGAGACGATCACGCTCAATGGATTTGTAACCAAACTCACATAAGATCACATAAACACATAATTATTATAACACATAATGAAACTCAAGTCAATACTAACAGTTGACTAACCTGCTCAAAGCACAGTTGTCACACAGAGTTAGTGTTTTGCTCAAGTCAAATGGATATCTATCACCTTTAGGATTATTCCAGTCAAGTTGATCGGTCAGTGCTTTGTAACATTCTTCCATATTATAATTGAGCTCGATAAAGCTTCTGCAAGTGCCTTTGAGAATGTTGTAAGCCGGTCCTACCAGAATGTTTTGTGTGAGATCACTAATCTGTATGCGGTCCATGACAAATGCGCTGAAGTCTATCGGAGTGCTCATTAAATCATCGAATGTTTTGGAAGGTTTTTCTACTTTTGCAAGGTCACTAAGCCATTTCTGAGTAAGCTTATTCTCAAATGATTTACCTTCATTCCACTCAGGATATGGAGTTGGAGGTCTTTCCGGTTTCTTAAACTAATCCTTTGGATCAACATTGAGAACGGGTGGTTCATCTGTGTTACCCATGTCTTCTATAAGATTTTGTGGCCCTTGAGTATCTCCAGCTTCAAGCACTGTCTCCTCTGCTTGTGTAGACTTGCCAGTAGATTTAGGCTGAGACTTGGTGGTGCCTTTGGAAGTTCCAGTTGACTTGGCCTTCTTTGATGGTTCAGTGTCTTTGCTTGGTTTTTGTCTCTTTAACCCTCGGTCCAATCCAGCAGAAGGGCCTTCTTCTTTGTCAGCATCATCCGGTTTCCTTTTCTTTAATTGATCAACCACACCTTTTTCCATTACATTTTCATCCTCAATAATGGACTGCATGAGTGCATGATACAGGGCTCTGTACTTTGGATTTTTTTTGAAGTACTTGGTCTTAGTCATTGTTTTAAACAAGGCAGTTTTCTGATCAAATTCTTCAAGTGCATCAGTATCAGCTAAAGTGATAGTATCTTTAGGCCTTTACTGTTTGCTTACATGCTCTAACTTGATTTTTCGGATCTCTTTTATGCTCTTCTCAGTTCTTTGCTGAGGTAGATATTGCTTAGTAAGCCTCTCTACAATCTCTTTAGGAATTGAGAATTCTTTAATGATATCAGCATCGTGTTTCTTAAGCACCTTATAAAGAGCATCTACCTGATTGGTTCCATGAAATTCTTAAACAGCATTAGGAACTTCAGATTTGATTGTTGAAATAACTATAGAGGAGTTATCAACATTTCTAAGTTCTTGAACTTCCTTCTCATAGTTGGTTACTCTTAGTTAGAGAGCAACAAGGGTTTCAGATTTTGGAACAGCAGTGACTGAGGTTGTAGCTGCAGTTGTTATTAGTGTTGGGATTGATGCGATTTGTTGAAGTGCAGGGTAGAAAGAGGAAAGGAGTGAAGAAATGGTTGGTGCTGGAGTAGTTGTGACTGTTTTAGATTGATTGACAACATTTTTTTCAGGGATTATAGACACATGGATGGTGAGAAGTGATGAGGTATGTGGAACTTCATGTTGAACATTAATATCCAACATAGAGATAACTTCAGTATCAACCGGCGGAATGTTATCAAAGTTGAGAAATTTAGCAGCATAGTCGGATGAGATAGAAGAACTTTGTAGAGGAACTTCAGTCTTCTATGTTGCCTGAGCATCATCCTTGACTTGATTACTTGCACCTTCTTGATTAATGTTCACGTGATCAGCAACAGTCATCTCTTCATCATCTTTCTCTTTGTCAGCCGGCCTAGCATCTGTCCATCTAACGTTGACATCACCATATAGCTCTTCACTGATCCTTTCATACTCTTCCTCATTTACATCATTTGATTCATCATTCGTTTCATCGTTAGTAGGTACATAGTCTTCAGTAGTATGTACGTACTCATTATCTTGTGTTTCTTCTTCATCATCACTTGTTTTAGGATTATTAGTCTTAGTCTGTTCATCATCAGATTCTGTTCTTTCATCATCACTTTGCTGATCATCAACATCTTCATCTTCACTATCACCCTAAGATTCATACTCGCTTTCTAAAGAATCAGCTTTCGACACATCGAGAACCCCTGGTCTTAAACTAGTTCCTTTACTTGTATCAATTGACTTGCCTTTTGGCTCATTAGGAACCTCTGATTCGAAATCAACTCCCTCACTTGAGCCACCTGCTTGATGAATGTTTGTTTCACGTTTGCTTCTTTTGAGAGCCTTCTTCAATTGAGCTTCCTCATGTAATGCGGTTTCCAATAGCAAATCAATCCTTTTGCTTCTTTCATCCTTAGCTGGTGCCTTTTTCTTTGACACAGACACACCAGGAGTGTCTCAGATTCGAACACCAGCTGACTGTCTTTTAGCAGCAGGTTTCTTAACAAGTTTGTCTGCAGGTTCTTCAACAGCAACAAAAGCTTTCTTCTTAGACAGAGAAGCAGGTTTCTTGAATTTTCTTGCTTTCTTAGGAGTGGCATCTCCTATAGTGAATGCTAGATAAGTCTTGTAAGCAGAAGAGTCCCGCATCTTCTGATTAGTCATCACTTCAGGAAGTAGTGCTCCATATACTTGAAAGTCTTTAGATTTAGAGACAAATCTAAATGTACCCAAAACACTGTCATGCTGAGCAGTATGCATGAACAGCCTGTTCCTCATGGAGATTGTTTTATCTTTGGTGATTAAGTGGTAGATGATAGCCTTTGTGAATCTGGGATAATACATCTTTTCTTGTTTCTTTGTGTCTCTGTTGTCAATTTGGAATACAAAGTCTTCCCAAAGTAGTTCAACAAAGTCAACATTCTTTTTGTAGTACATTCCCTAAAGAATTTGAGCTCTTGACAGACGCATCTTGTCAAGACCTGTTATTTTCCCAGATAAGCACTTATTGATGATGGAAGCAAAGGTTCTCCACGGTTGGTGCATCTGATCAACTACCACGTTAGTAATTGATTTAATGTTTCCTTTGTGGCCAAGTTCCTTGATAAAGGAGAAAATTTCTTCATCTGACGAAAGGTCATCAAATTCCTGATTTGGAAGTCTAGGACATATCTGGAATATCTCTCTGAACACTTCCATATCAATTCTGTATCTTTTCTTATTAATCTTGAACCTGTAAGTAGTGAAGTCTTTCTTGTTGATGGTGAATCAAAACTGTTGCATATATATCTCTGGAATATCTGCAGTGATAAGGAAAGCAGGATAGCAAGTGGTGAGTGCAAGAGCGTCCAATACAACTTCATAGGTGGGTTTTTTCTGAGTCTTTGCAGGATTAATTCTTAGGTTGCATTTGCCAATGTCGACTCAATTTTCAAGTGGTACCAAGGCATTGTCAAGAGTAACTTGTTAAGCGAATGTAGTAGTCATGGTTATGCTAAGATTTTCCAAATACAGTTTATATACAAAGAAACAGATATGTATTTTACTGAGTGACAATTTGGTTCATGAGGATAGATTTTAGATGCAAGAAGTGAATTTAAACTAGGGACCAGGTACAGATTTATTAGGCAAGCAATTGAGACACAAGTCGATGAACAAAGGTTAGAAAGTCAACTTGAAGGTTAACAAACTGACAATTGGTCAGATATAAATACCTACGCAACTATATTGAATACTAAAAAAATTACCCTAAATAAGTCACTTAGTGATAATTTAAAGGAATAATTCACTTAGATTGAAATTTAGGTATAATTCTACTAGTATTAATCTTTGTGTATAATTCGCCTAGAGTAAATATTAGTGTATAATTCGCATGTTTAAAAACTATATACTTCGTCCAGTTCTATAAATGGTGTATACTTCGCCCTGTTAATGTATACTTCGCCTAATGAAAAACATGTATAGTTCGCCTAGTTCTATAAAAGGTGTATAATTCGCCCAGTTTAATGTATACTTCGCCTAGTGAAAAACATGTATAGTTCTCCTAGTGATGATGTATACTTTGCCTAGTGAAAAACATGTATAGTTCGCCTAGTGAAAGTGTATACTTCGCCTAGTGGACAACACGTATAATTCGCCTAGTTCACATTTGGAGTATATTTCGCCTAGGCCATTTTTTAGGCAAACATAATTTTCACTTTTAAGCATCTTTATGAATCTAAACATGGTCCTTAGCATTTACAAATACCACATGATCTTTTACAACACGGATTTACCACAAAAATCTCATCCTTTTGCATTGTTCGTCCCAAACGAACACATAAACCCACCAATATCAAGTTTTGGTGTTTAATATTGTTTTATCACACTCAAATACTCACATAGGAACATTATAACTCAAATAAACATAAACCCAAGAACTTTTTAATGTTCTTCCCACTTTTTCCTAATTTTCAACCCAAGGAATCAAGACAAACACATTCATATGTTAACCATGTTACAACTTATTTCAAATGAGTGTTCTATACCCTTAGAGATCAAAATCCTGCAATCATTTTAACAAAAACTTCACTTTAATTTTCAAAGAACCCTAAATCAAGAATTAGGGTTTTCGGACAAATTAGCAAGATTTTGGTTAATTCCTTTTGTTTAGATGTTGATTAGGATACAATAAACACTTTTCTAGTTTACCTTATGGATTGATACGCACGTTTTAATAGTGTTCTTGAGAGGGACAAATTTTAAGAGAGAGAAAAATTAGTTTGAGTGTGTTTAGTTTGATATGTGAAAGAGAGGGACGGGTAGGAGGTTTTTTTTTATAAAAAATCTTTTATCTTTTGACATAAATGCCCCCATTAAGTATATACTCCTTTCTATTTCCTTATACAAGTTTCCTAAGGTAAAATCTAGATTCACTTTTGGCACTAATAGTCCCCAAAGGTTTTATTATTTAAACAAAGCCTTCCATTTTGCTATTTATTCCCAAAAGGCATAAACAAATAACATATAAAGCCCAAATGAGTTAAATTTAATTAACTCCCCTTTAAACATTAATCCGTTGTTGTTTAAAACCTTTTTTCTTTTATCACTTGATGAATTCTGAAGAATATAATTTGACACATTATCCCCTTTAAATAATGACCCGTTTTCTATTTAAAGAGGTGTAGTCGTTATTTGATGGTTCAAATTGTCTTAGAAAATAATTTTCTGATGAATCCGAAAGATGATTAAGTTTTATTTTGAAAATCAACACCACAAAATAAGATTTCTCTTATTGTGATAAATAAATGCACTGACGCGTACATTTATTGTATATAGGAAGCACGGGTTGTGTTGCAAAGTAAAAACAAACATTTGCATGGTCATAAATTAGACCATGCCTGAGAACATTAATTCCCGTTGCGAGGTAAAGTTTTCTTTTTGCCGAAATACTTGCCTTTAAGTTGATGACCGGGTTGTTATCTAAAATAATAGCAAGCCATTGACATGTTTCTGAAATCATTTATAACTTCTGCTCGAACTTCATTTACAGCCTCGTATCATTATTAAATGACATTTCTAAGGCCGTAAATGTTATCGATTTTCAGAAGACATGTCAGAGATAATATATTTTTGTATTTTCTGATTTTTAAATTTTGTATTTTCTTTTTATAAAATTTTATATAAAATGAAAAATCTTTTTGGGTTTTTATATTTTCTTATATACATATGATACATAGGATATGTGAAGAGGTTACCACCATTACTCTTCCTCTACGTCTGCCAGCTTTTTCAGAGTCTCCGGAGACATACTTCGCATACCAAGCTTATTGATGAGAAATACAAGTCGTTCTCGTGCTAAAGGTTTGGTGAAAATGTATGCCAGCTGATACTCTATTCTGACAAAATACAGCTCAACCACCCTGTTCTACACTTGCTCCTTAATAAAGTGATGTTTGATGTCAATATGCTTAGATCTGGAGTGTTAGACATTGTTGCAATATAGAGCAATGGCACTTTTATTATCACAGTACAGTGGTATTTTGTTGAATACAAAGCCATAATCCGTCAGTTGTGATCGCATCCAAAGTATTTGAGCACAACATCCTGATAGGGCGATGTATTCAGCTGCTGTACTGGATATGGCCGTGCTCTTCTGTTTCTTTGACGACCAACTTACTAATCTTTCTCCTAATAGTTGCATACTTCCAGACGTACTTTTTCTGCTATCTAGGCAACCCGCATGGTCAGCATCTGCAAAAGCTGTTAGAGCAATGCAAGAATCATTCGAGTACCACAGACCCATATTTAGGGTTCCTTTTAGGTATCAAAAGATTCGCTTAACCACCTGTAAGTGCTTTTCGGTAGGCTTTGCCTGATACCGGGCACACATGCACACATAAAATACAAGGTCTGGTGTACTGGATGTGAGATACATAAGGGTGTCAATCATTGCACGATAACGTGTAGGATCAACGACTTTCCCTTGTGGATCTTCATCCAGTTTGGATTTCTCCACCATTGGAGTGTCCACTGGGTCGTAGGTTTCCATACCATATTTTTTAAGTGACTCAAGAGCATATTTGGATTGGTTTAAAAAGATGCCTCTAGGACTTTGTGAAATTTGCAGTCCAAGAAAGAATGATAGTTTGCCCATCATCGACATCTTAAATTTTGAACACATGATTTTTGAAAATGTTTCACAAAGATTAGGTTTAGTGGAGGCAAAAATTATATCATTGACATAAATTTGTACCAATAATATGTCTTTGCCTTCTCTTCTGATGAATAATGTTGGATCGACGATTCCTTTGGTGAACTTCTGGGAGAGTAGAAACGATGAGAGTAAATCATACCAAGCACGTGGAGCTTGTATTAGTCCATAAAGGGCTTTCTTCAGCTTATACACATGGTTGGGATTCTCTGGATCTACAAACCCGTTCGGTTGACTGACGTAGACCTCCTCACGAAGTATGCCATTCAAGAACGCGGTATCCACATCCATTTGATAGACGACCATGTTCATATGAGCAACAAATGCTATAAAGATACGGATGGCCTCAAGTCGAGCAACTGGAGTAAAAGATTCCTCAAAGTCTATGCCTTCTTCTTAACGATATCCCCTCGCTACCAAACGAGCCTTATTTTTCAACACACCTCCCAGTTCGTCTAATTTCACCCTGTATATCCACTTCAAAGTAATAATCATAACACGATCCGGTCAAGGTACCAGCTCTTAAACTTCAAGACATTCAAACTCATTGAGTTCTTCTTGCATAGCTTCAATCCAGCAGGATTCCATCAATGCTTCTTTATAACTCTTTGGTTCAATGAAAGATAGGAAAGCATCAAAATAACATAATTAGGCTTCATCTTGTAGTTGATGTTGAGTGGAGACCGGTCGAGAAGGATCGCCAATAACATTGTCAATCAGGTGATCTTTGGTCTATTTATTGATGTGTTCAGGTTGTTGATTTAGTTAGTGCACATTATTTGGTATAATAACTTGAGAAAAGGATTCTTCAGAACTTGGTTCTGGAATTGGTATGTCAAAAGAGGTATTATTATCCATGTATGCAACTTCAATATCATGATATGCTTCTTCAACACCAAGAGGAATAACTGGTGATGGTGTTTTTAGAGTTGTTTGTGAGGTACTTGTTGATGGTGCATCTTGATCAATTGTAGTTGAGGAAGGTGTACCGGTTGAAACAGCAGGTTCTAGAGTAATGACTGCAGGAACTTGAGAATCAACACAAGGTGGAGGATTAAGGTACTCATCAAACATAGGCTGAAATAATGTTTCCCAGTCGTTCTTTGTTGGTGGGACATATGGTGTTCGAGAAGGAATATTTTGCACGAGTCCTAAACTGATTGTTCCTGGAGTCAAAAGTTGAGGCCCGTGTCCTGAACTGAATTATTTAGAAGCCATTGCTGTCAACTCATCAAAATCAACATGAATAGTTTCAATGATTAAATGGGTCCTTTTTTTGTAGATTTGAAATGCTTTCTTCGTAGGAGCGTAACCAACAAAGATTCCTATATCAGCTTTAGGTTTTAACTTACCAAGGTCTTCACAGTCATTAGTTGGATAGCAGAGAGCACCAAAGACATGAAGATAAGATAAGTTAGGTTTTCTATCATGGAGAAGTTCATACGGTGTTTTGTTGTGGAGTGCGAGCAACGGATGTTTGATGTGAGATTCTAATTTCTTCATAGTAGGCTCTTTATGTCTGATAAACAAATTCTGTGCCATTATCAATCGTGATGTTACGATCGGTTGCATTCAGACGAACTTGAATCATTTTGAGAAATTTAATCATGAACTCTGGAACTTCATCCTTCGATCATAGAAATTTTACCCATGTAAATCGAGAATAATCATCAACAATAACCAGTATATATTTTCTCCCATTGATACTTTGAATCCTCATTAGCTCGCAAAGATCCATATGCAACAGATAGAGTTTTTCTTAAATAGAGTCTTTAGCTTTGGGTTTGTGGGAGTGTTTCTTGCTTTTACCAAGAGCACAGGCAAAGAATAAGTGATCCTTCTGATACTTTTGTTTTGGAAGTCCTTGAACGAGACCTTGTTTGGCAAGAGAAGTGATGTAATCAAAGTTTAAATGAGATAATCTTCGATGCCATAACAAAGACTTGGTCTTTGAGTCCTTAGACAAGAGACATATCAGAGAGGATAGTAACAAATTATCCAGAGACAAAGTGTATAAGTTTGAACCCCTTGATCCCTTGAGTAGATCAACACCTTCTAAGTCACGAATGAAACAGGTGTGTTGCGAAAAGCTACTTCGAGATCAAAATCACAAAATTATCCCACGAAGAATAAGTTGTGTCTTAACCCTTCCACATAGTAAACCCAAGATATTGTAACATTACCCATTTGATAGTCTCCATAACCCATTATCTTAGAAATATGATCATTCCCAAATATGACGGTGCCCAAAAATTTACTAACTAAGTTGATGAGTTGAGAGCGATTTCCGGTCATATGCTTGGAGCATCCGAAGTCCAAATACCACAGAATAATTTAGACAACCTGCGATCGATAATAGAAGAAGATGGAACATTGGAAACAGTGGATCCCCCAGATTGAGTGGGGTCTGAGGATATAGAGATTCTAGATTTTGTGATCTTAGATTTACTTGATCCTACTAATTTGTTGTTTCGGATCTCCTACTGTAAACTATGATTCCTTGAGTCGGTGTAAGAACTAATTTGTTAGTGATTTCCTTAGTAGGCACTACTTTAGTGGAGGTGAACCTAGTTAAAGGGCACTTATTTCCAACTATAGTGAAGGTCTTACCTGTAGGTTTTCAACTATATCCAAATTCGTTGAACACCTTACCCGTAGGTTTCCATACTTTTCTCTTTTTGTTTCTTTTAGATTTAGATTTAGAACGCACATTCACCTCATTCACATAATCAATAAGACACATATCATGAATAGCATCAAACAAACATTTGTTACAGATAGCACAAATAGATTCAAACTTAGCATTTCTCACCGAATGATTAACAAGTGCATTACTGATATGTTCAGTAATATAATTCATCTTATTCAAACTAGATTTAACTTTCATGGGGTGTTCTTCTACTTTATTCTTCTGATTACTACTTGGTGTTCGCGTGATCCTATTTTTCTTTGTATTGCCTGAAGGCTTTGATTCGCTAACACTAGTAGTAGTGTTTACTCTTGTAGAAGTTTTACTTTCCCGTAAGGAGTAGAAGGAAACAAAGGCTTGTTAGAATCTATGGTTTTAAGAAAATCAGTTTGCTTGGGAATGTTGCTTGAAGATGTGACAGGTTTGGCAAACCTAACTTTCTTGTCCTTGTTCATTGGTGTGACAACAACTAATTTCTCACTAGGTCTCGTTACATTAGGGCATGTCTTAGAAACATAGACTAACAATTCCTGAACATGTTTTGTAAACATGCAAGCAGATTCTAATAGAGATTCACTAGGATTCTGTTTTCTAGCGCATTCTACAAGTCCACGAAGGGTGTCATTATTTTCTATAGTCTTTTCAAGATAAACCTCATGGGCATCCCTATTGTTCTTAAGTCTATGAGAAATAGGTTCTATGTCTAGCTTATACATTCCTGGAGCAATAGTGGTGGCAATTGGTGTTGAAACAGCAGTATCGACAATATTTTTTCCTTTAATTTTCCTTAATTCATTTTTCAGTGCTGCAACAGCAAAAACTTTTTCCTGAAGTTAAGCATTTAAATCTGAGTTTTCAACAGACTTTGCATTGATTTGAGCAATTAGAGAGTCATAATGTTCTTTGGATCGAACACGTGTCTTTTTAATTGAATCAAACTGGTCTTTGTAAATTGATTTCAAATGCTCTCGTTCTTGTCTTAAATTTTCATTTTTAGAAAGTAATTTTGCTACACTATGCTCCAGCTCAATGTTTATTGTTTCAATCTCATCAATATCCTTCTTTACTTTTTCAACACTGTCTTTTCCACTCATAGGTTTAATCATATCCTTCAGCTTTCTTATGACCATGTCCTTTTCTTGTGACTGAGCCTTCAATTCATTTATTTCAAATAATTGATTAAATGTTGGAGCATTTTGGTTTTCACCAAAATTGTCCTTTTGAAAAATTTCTTGATTAAGTTGAGTTGCTAATTCCAAAGAAATGCAATGCTTTTCTAGTGTTAAATAACTTTTGACAAGTTTATCATAAACCTCTTTTTCAATGAAATCTTTCTTTTTGAGAAGCTCAGTCTCAAGTTCTAGAAACTTATTGCATTCATCCACACATGACTTAGACATATCAAGAATATCAACAGAATTCACAGCAGTATGCATAATTTCCTGAGACTTGAATTGGTTCAAGAGTTGATCATTATCAATACGAAGTTGTTTGATTTGAATTTCAAGATCGTTTTTGTCTACAGAACACTGATCAACAGCAGCTTCCATTTGGTTAAAAACATTTTGAACTTCATTAATTTCATCTATAAGAGTTTTATCAAACGCATTAAATGTGTCTTTTAAAACTTTTATAAATGGAATTATTTCAGTTAAAAAATAAGCTTTTGTATGTTCAAAACCCCAAGCACCTGCTGTTATAGCATCATATGTGGTTCTCTTTTTCACCACCTTGTCAAAACTAGTACGATGATATTTTAGCTTTTTAAGACTTTCATTTATCAAACTTACCTTAGGAAGTTCACTAGGAGCTTCAATTCTAACATGTGTATGTGACTCAACAGAGGTGTCAAAAGTATGGTTTGAATGTTTTAACTAGAAAGCTTGTTCTGCAGACAATTCTTTTTGAGTAACAAAACGTTTACCAAAATATTCTTTTATGTTATTCAACTTTGAATAATCAATTGGAGAAATATTAATTTTCTGCTTTATGAAAATTGGGTTATTTTTTTATCAAACATTTTTGATCGACTCTCTTCTTCCAAGATCAATGTCTCTTCATCATCAATTATAGAAATCACATCATGTTTCTTAGCAATAGCACTACCATCATATAAAGTTGGTTGAATCCGCTGAGCCTTTTTTAAGATGGTATGAATTTAGATAACCAAGAGCTTGTTTATGAGTGTCATCATAAAAAATTTGTGGTTTCGTTAGCATATGCATTGCTTGCGTAGATCGATACAACTTACAAATAATGTTTTCCAGTTCTTTATTTTATTTTTCCAAAACAATTTCCTTGTCAATGTATTTAGGTTCTTTTTATTTAGATTATGTTTTGAAAACGGTTAATGTTGTTGTTAAAGATTCTTTTTCTTTAACATGATTAGAAAGAGTTTGTTTAAGAGTGTCGATCTCCTGCTGAAAAGCCGCAAGCTTTGCATTTCTATTCTGAATTAGGTCATCCATTTGAGAATCTATTAATTTTTCACTATTGTTCAAATCTACATTTTATCTTTGTTAAAAAATGATGATACGTTCTTTGTATATCTTAAGCTCAGCGGTTAAGGATTCATTTACCATTTTATTTATCTGATTTTCCTTATCTAAATTAGCTACATGATCAGTCATTTGTTCAACCAAAGATAAAACTAATAAATCATTTGGTGCAGAAGAATTAGTATCATGAATAACCGCATCTTGTGATTCTTGCAGATATTTAGAGTAAGGAATGATATTGTCAATATGTGTTTGTTCAGAATACGAAATCTCTTGCACATCCTGATTAATCATATCATTCGGATAAGTTACAGAGTATGGTACCTCAGAGAGGACATCTGAATCACAACTTGAAATATTTGCCATCAGAGTCGCTTTTGCCGAGGATATATCATCACAATCTGAGTCATAGTCATCTAAATCTTCATTTTGGAAGGCTGAATTCTGAGGGATTTGAAGGACTAATCAAATAACATACTAGATGAGA
>BQNB010010492.1:0-76817 GCA_026074375.1 Tanacetum coccineum | reverse complement strand
CCAAGAGGAAGAGAAAGAGAGATATTTTTGTGAAAAAATAAACTATGTGTTTCAAGAATTCCAAAAGGAATATTTGTATGTACAATCTTTAGACAACCATGCTAAAAAAAGCCTCCTTGTCTCCTCTTAGGTTCAAACTGAGGACAAAGGATCCTAGGGGTTTCGGGTTCTTCTTTTCGTGTCGGGATCACTTAAAAACTCGTAAAACTCAACCGTAAAATTTACCCCAAAGTTAATTAGCATTTTTATTCACCTTAAAAATACTTTTCCATTAACCTAGAGTACTTACACGACATATTTACACTTTAAACCCTTCAAAACTCACTTGGACATTAACGGACGTGTCGGGACTCGTTTTTTGGCATTTTTCAAAATTCAAGAGGCAAACCACCCGGAATACAAATAACACAATAATACCTTCCAAAAGGGATTATTAATCATAATAACCCATAATTCACCACAATTATCATAATAATCATCCCCGTCAACACGGTATAAAATCCGAATAAACTGACAAAAGTCAAATAGTCAAAGGATCATAAATGAAATATTCAGAACACAAAAAGGGCAAAGGTTACATTCTACCCCCCTTAAAAGAATTTCGTCCCCGAAATTCAACAACTAACATCACTAAACAAATGCGGGTACTTCAATTTCATCTGATCTTCACGTTCCCACGTGAATTCAGGGCCACGCTTAGAATTGACCAAACCTTGACGATGACAATCCTACTATGCTTCAGCTTCTTAAACTCTCTTTCCAAAATTTCCACAGCCTCTTTTACAAAATTCAACTTAGCATCAACTCAAATCTCATCCAAAGGCACTTGCAGTGTTGGATCAACCAAACACTTCTTAAAGTTCGACACGTGAAACGTGTCATGAACACCATTCAATTCCTTAGGCAAATCTAACCGATAGGCCACAGGGCCTACCTTTTCAATAATCTCAAAAGGTCCAACAAATCTAGGTGCTAACTTCCCTTTCATCCCAAAGCGTACTACACCTTTCCACGATAACACTTTGAGCAAGACATAGTCACCTACACTAAACTCTAGAGGCTTCCTCCTCTTATCAGCATAACTTTTGTAGGCGATCACGCGCAACTTTAAGTCTATCCTTAATCTGCGAGATCTTCTCAGTAGTCTCTTGCACTAACTCAGGTCCTATCAACTGACCTTCTCCAACCTCAGCCCACATAATTGGCGAACGACATTTTGTACCATACAATGCCTCAAACGGAGCACATCTCACACTAGAATGATAACTATTGTTATACGAAAACTCAACCAACGAAAGATGAACATCCCAACTTCCTCCGAAGTACAGGATGCACACTCTAAGCATGTCTTCCAAAGTCTGAATAGTATGCTCACTCTGACCGTCGATCTGAGGGTGATAAGCCGTACTCATGTCTAAACGAGTTCCTAATGCCTCTTGCATTGACTGCCAAAACCTTGATGTGAAACGACTATCACGATCCGATATGATCGAGATTGGCACGCAATGTCTAGCAACTATCTCATTCAAATACAATCTAGGCAATCTATCCATCTTATAATCCTCACGCATAGGTAGAAAATGAGCGGACTTAGTCAATCGCTCCACAATGACCCAGATTGTGTCATGCCAACTACTAGTCCTAGGCAACTTAGTCATAAAATCCATAACTATTCCTTCCCATTTCCATACGGGGATCTCAGGTTGCTGAAGCAAGCCAGATGGCCTTTGATGCTTAGCCTTAACCTTTAAACAAGTTAAACACTTACTAACATACTCAGCTATGTCCTTTTTTTATTCCAGGCCACCAATACCTATCTCTCAAATCGTAATACATCTTATCAGCTCCTGGGTGTACAGAGTACTTCGACTTATAGGCTTCATCCATTATCAGGGTTCTCATCTCACCCTTCAAAGGTACCCATATTCGATCCAGGTAGTACAAAGTCCCATCACTTCTCTGTTCTATCATCTCATCCAAACCTTTCTGCATTCCTGCAGACTCATCCACAGCCTCCTTCTGAGCCGTCAGTATCCTATCCTTGATACTCAACTGAAGGATCATATTCATAGCTCTAACTCTCTTAGGCTTTACTCTTTCCTTCCTACTTAGGGCATCAACCACTACATTCGCCTTACCAGGATGGTAGCGAATTTCACAATCATAAACACTAAACAACTCTATCCAGCGACGCTGTCGCATATTTAACTCTTTTTTAACTAAAGATATGCTGAAGACTCTTATGATCCGTATAGATGACACTTTTTGTCCCATATAGATAATGTCTCCAGATCTTAAGTGCAAATACGACCACACCCAACTCTAAATCATGGGTAGTATAATTCTTCTCATGAATTTTCAACTTCCTAGACGCATAGGCTATCACCTTACCTCTTTGCATTAATACACAACCTAGTCCTATCCCGGACGCATCACAATATACCACAAAGTCTTCCGGTCCATTAGGGAGAGCTAAAACAGGCGCATTACACAACCTATCCTTCAAGGTTTGAAATGCCATTTCCTGTTCCTTACCTCAATCGAAAGTCTTACACTTCTGAGTCAAGATAGTAAGAGACTTAGCTATCTTAGAAAAGTTCTCGATGAACCTACTGTAATATCCAGCCAATCCTAAGAACGAACGAACCTCAGTCGGAGTTCTAGGGGCTTTCCAATTCTTAACAGCTTCAATCTTACTAGGGTCTACATGAATCCCATTACCATTTATCACATGCCCGAGAAACTGTACTTCTCTTAGCTAGAATTCACACTTAGAAAACTTAGCATATAGTTTCTCTTTCTTGAGCAGTTCCAAGACTAACCTGAAGTGTTCTACATGCTCCTCCCGAGTCTTAGAGTAGATTAAGATATCGTCTATAAACACTATCACAAACTTATCAAGATAAGGCCTACAAACTCTATTCATCAAATCCATGAATACCGCTGGTGTGTTAGTCAGACCAAAGGGCATTACTGTGAACTTGAAATGTCCATAACGAGTTCTAAAAGCAGTCATTGGAATGTCATCCTCATGCACTCTCAGCTGATGATATCCATACCTAATATCTATCTTTGAGAAAAACTACAACCCTTATAATTGGAACAAATAGATCATCAATCCAAGTAAGCAGATAACGAATCTTAACATTTTACTGTTCCAATTCATAGTCAATACACATCCTAAAAGAACCATCATACTTTTTCACAAACAAAACCGATGCTCCCCAAGGCGATGAGCTTGGTCGAATGAAACCTTTGTCCTGTTGTTCCTTGAGTTGTCTCGACAACTCCTCCAATTCAGAAGGTGCCAAACGATAGGGAGACTTTGTAATCGGTACAGCTCTAGGGATTAACTCAATCCGGAACTTAATTTCCCAGAGAGGTGGCAATCCTGATAAATCATCCGAAAAGACCTCGGGAAAATCTCTAACCACAACAATCTCTTCTTGTTTCTTATCGCTAGCCTTAGCACTCATCAAAAGTCTTGCTTTCCCTTCTGGTCTTTCTCCTAATTCTCTAAGCACCTTGCCATCTAGTGGTGGTATCCTCACTACTTTCTCATGACAAATTATTTCAGCCTTGTGATTAGACAACCAATCCATACCTATAACATAGCAAAACTCCAATGTTCCGAATGGTAATCAAATCGGGTGATGTCAAAAACAGTGACCTCGAATTTTCAGTTTGCAACACCTTAATAACCTTATCAATCTCTACTAGCTGCCCCTAGCTATCTTAAATCCTTCATATTTCAAACCTAATTCACTGGGCTCTATGCCTAACAGAGGTATAAAAGTAATGGAAATAAAGCTATAGTCGGCACCAGAGTCAAATAAGGTAGTGGCAAAATGATTCTTCAAAGTAAATGTATCTATCATAATGTTCGGATCCTGGCAAGCATCCTCTGCTCCCAACATGAATGCCTTACCCCTAGCTTGGTTTCGTTGGTTCCCACGACCCTGACCCTTTTTATTAGCAACAAATTGGTTTGGACGGTTTCCTCCCAGTCCTTGTGCTCTATTCAATCTAGGACATGCTGTCTTGAGATGGTCGGTACTCCCACATTCATGGCATGCTCCACGAGTAGGTGTTGGGTTCCTTACATTTATTGGGTTCACATTCCTAGGCACAACTCTACAATCCCTAGCAAAATGACATGGGGGTTACAGTTAAAGCATGTGCGACAAGGCCCTCCAAGTGCATGAAAGGAGTTGCAGGTGGTACACTTGGGCTAAGCACCCACATTCTCTTTTCCTACAGGGTTTGCGGTTGTAGCAAAAGTATTTCCAGTCCTAGTCCTCTTATTATCATCCCTACCATTCTTATCCTTGCTAGGTTCCGCCACATTCTCTCTTTTCTCAACCTTCTTAATTGATCCATTCCTAACAGCCTCATCAGTCAGTGCACTAGAAATCTACACAGCCTTCTGCATAGTCTTTGGCTCCGTTGCTGCCACCATCCCACATATCTGTAGAGCAAGGCCATACACGTATCTCTCAATCTGCCTGCTTTCAGGAGTCACTAAATGTGGAACTAACCTAGCCAACTCATAAAACCTATAAGTATAAGCCGCATGGCCAGCCCCAACCATAACATGATTCCACAGCTTAGTTTCCAACTTTTACATCTCATGACTAGGATAAAACTCTTATATCATCATAAACTTATAGTCATTCCATGACATACTAACAACAACTTCAAACAACTCTCGGCTTAAGCGGCATCTGGAGTTTTTCACCATGTTAAATCCTTACCCACAAATGAACCAGCAGTGTATTTCACTTTTTGGTCAATACTACAACCACTCATATCCTACATGGACTCCATTTTCTCAATCCATCAAGTAAGAACTACAAAACCTCCCGTTCCATCATATTCCTTAGGGTTACAAGCTAAGAACTCCTTATATGAACAACCTACCCGGTTGCTATTCACTAACTATTTCCCTAACGTTCTCCTTGAACGTCGTCACATTAACCACATTACTGTATTATGATTTCCAACATTTTCTTGTTACCAACCTGAGCTATAATGGACGGGTAAGAGTTCTGCAACTGTTGGTGGCAAGATCGTCGATATGTCGGTGCACCCCTAAACCCTTATTGACTCCCTCTACATTCCTATTAGCTCCCCCTGGTCATTCCCTTAACCATTCAATTCATTAACACGCTCATCATTACCTTTCTAGGTCCTCTACCCCTCCCACCTCTACCAACCTGTTCACCCTCCTCGTGATTCAGCAACAAGTCGGCTAACACTTTGGGTCCTCATCCTTGGCAGCATTATCTATACATGAAGAACATAGGCAACGTTAGTAGTTAAGAAACTAACACACACCCCACACACCCACACATACACACACACACACACACAACACACATATATAAATATTATATATATATAAATATATAATATATATATAATATATATATATATATATAATATATATATATATTATTGGTGAGGGGGGAGGCTTTGTTCCATTGAGAAGGTTTTTTATTTTGAGAAGATGGAATCTTCGTTTTATATATTGATTCATATTTTTAGAATTTTGATTCACAACACGTAAACATCATTTAATAGAGAATCGCAATCTAATAAATCACAATTTGATTCACTAATCATAGTTAAAGTTTAGTTTAATGGTAAAAGATTCATTAAAAACTTAATAGATATTTAGTATTGTAAGTTAATCCAATACTCGATAGATTTAAACATTTGGAATCAATTTTTGTTACACATTATTGATTAAATTTACATTAAAAATAGTTCTACGCTTGAAAAACTTGAATCAAAGTTAAATATCTATCGTTTTTGAAAACCTTCAAAATCTTCTCAAAATAAAAACCTTCACAATCGATCCAGCTTATATATATATATATGTATTTTAAAAATATAAATGGGTATATATATATATATATATATATACATATATATATATATGTACATGTATATATGTATATTACAAGTATATAGTTATATGTACATATATAAGTATATTAAATCTATAAATATATATGTATATCTGTATATATATATATATATATATGTATATATATATATATATATATATATGTATATAATTTTTTACACATTTTGAATTAAAATTGCATTAAAATGAGTTCTACGCTTGAAAAACTTGAATCAAAGTTAAATATCTATCGTTTTTGAAAACCTTCAAAATCTTCTCAAAATAAAAACCTCTCATCGAGTCCAGCTTTATATATAATATATGTATATGTAAATATATATGGGTTATTTATAATATATATATATATATAATAAATATATATTTATATATATATATATATATATATATATATATATATATATATATATGCAAATGTATATATAACATTGGTTATTATGGTATATCTAATATATATAAAATATTTATATGTATATATATGTATATGTATATATATATATATATATATATATATATATATATATATATATATATATGTATATGTGTGTGTATATATATATGTATATGGTATATAATATCTTACTATATATATAATTATACACATAATACCCCCTTATGGTGTCAACATCAATTTGTGTGAACAGTATTACCAAGTACGAGTAAGTTGTGATACTTTTATAACTACGTTGGCCACCGTATTTATATCTGCATCCTTTCCCAGTCGTACTCAGTATTAAGCTCACACATTTCAATGACTGACATAACTAAAGCACCAAACCGCGAACACGCGAAAGCAAGCAAAAGCGGAACACCGCGCACATAGATCCTATACGCAACTAAATGACGGATCTTAGGTTATAGTCTAGGCCAACCCACCTAGTTCTCTATAACCTTGGCTCTGATTACCAATCTGTCACACCCCGACAATGGCGGAAACTCAAGAATGCAACATAATGATCAATCATAACACAAGATACAATATAGAGAAAAACTACAATGCATAAACTTCAAGTGTTACGAAGACCATCAACCTCGAACAACCTCGAGTGATGTCCCAAATCATAACCAAATCCATAATCTCTTACAATTCCAAATGCCCACACAGGGGTCCAAATCCAAACTTAAACCAAAACTTCCAAATACTAATAGCCAAACAAATAAACAAGCAAGGCTTCACATGAAAAATCCACACGGGATACTCCTAAGCCTGCTATCACATATCACCAACTATTCATCTTTCACTTCACCTGAAAATGATACTCGAAAACGTCAACAATAATGTTGGTGAGCTCGTAGGTTTGACCTTAAACCCAAAAGCTGTGCCAATAACACAAAACAGCAGACAATAGTGCAATATGATTGATGTGCTATCGTGTAGGGTCAATTAGTTGATTATCAAGTTTTAAATTTATATTTAGCCGACAAACCTAAAACAACACTTTAACGAGCAGTGTACCCGGTCAAGATGGAGTTTGCGGTAAGTAGGGTGTCGAACACTAAGAGTGGAACATTAATCCTATATTCTATCAGTATTTTAATTAGTCTATTTACTGGTTAAACCTATGTTATATACGTTGTCTAATGATATGGGGGGTTTTCAGCCTGAGAGACTGGCACAGGTTTAGTGGTAACAAATATCAATTCAATACACAATAAACGCAAAAGAAGAAAATCAGAAGATAGAAAAGCGGTACAAGCCAAATGATAGAAAACTGTATTAGCCATATTAAATCCAGTTCAACGTTGGTTTGTTTGTTTTAGTGCAATGATTTACTTATCTCGAAGCGGCATATCATTCTTAAGACTTAGGCGGGACATCATCCTAAGACCTAGACACGATTAATCCTGTCACAATTAACGCATCCGCATAAAGCATCCTTTAGTTTAATTATAATCTATCTTAGGGAATCAAAGCAGTGGTGATCCTGTTAAAACCCTAGCCCATCGGGACTTTACCCACTTATTGCTTGACGGTGTTTTATATACTGGTAGTCCACTATTCGAGTCTTTACCAATTAATTAAGAACATGATTGCTGAAACATTACGGGTCACCTACCGGTCCAACTAAGCTCATAATTCAAAGGTAAAGATAGAACGTTATTTGTGATCCTATTGGTCCAGTAATATAAAACACGATATGGAGAGCTATCCCAGTATCTAGATTACTTTTTAGGTATCACTAGACCCAGTTGAATGATAGGTCGCATATTCAAGCACATAGACAAGTATTAGGTGATAAACATATTTAAACAATCAACGATTAATTAAGAAATTGATTTTTAAAACAAACCAAATATTGAACTTTCATTAAGATGGTTAATACTCGAGGGTATTAGCCTACAATCATTGTAATTATACAAGCGTAATCAACCAATTAAAATCAACGATTAAGAGAGTAAAAATTACACGATGTCTTCTATGGATTCGTGATCGATGCTTGACCTTAGTAGCTCTTCTTCTCTTTTAGAAATTTGTATTTTGTGAGTATGGTATAAGGAATATGATATTGCAGACTAAAAACTCATTTTTGAGTCTTCTATTTATAACCTCTAAAAAATGTTGGATACGCCGTATTGGGCTGGGCCAATACGGTGTATTGGGGTGTATCCCTTGGAGTGCGTACAAATTTTAAGATCAGTATAATATACATTCCGAAAATATAATATTTTCATATCTCTGAACAGTTATCTTCATGGATACGGCGTATGGAAGAAGGTCTATACGCCGTATTGGGAATTGTGAATACGCGTTTTCTTGTGAAGACTTGGCGCTGATACGCCGTACCTTTTTTCTTGGATACGACGTATCAGTCAGAATGTGGTAATCTTCAAATGTCTTTGTTTTAGCTCCAAAATATGCTCCTTTTACTATGTTTTCACAAATCACTCCTCAATTACTGCAAATAACACTTTTAAACAATTAAGTACACATTCTTACAATAATTATACAAAAGTGGTTAACTTATTCAGGATAAATGATGGTATAAATGTGACGTTATTTGATGTCATCATTTGTGTTTTTGTTTTTTTATTTTCTAATAGTAGAATACCCGAGATGGAATTGCATTGTTTTTCCTATATCTTATGCAGGACCTTACTGAACGAAAAAGATGACTTTTGGTGGAGTATTTATAATCTGGAATTCTGTGTGTTGTAGTCATAATGGCATCCAGACCCGCATTCACAACACACAATCTTGCTCATAAACGCAACATGGAGGATCATACCGATCAAATCCCATGGGAGTTTCTCGTTCTAATTTTTTTAGTTTCCTGTTTTTAATGTTATATTTATACAACGAGGGCGTTGTATAATTCAAGTGGGGGAGGAGAATTAGAACACTTACTTGTCCTATATTTCACAATAACATGCTTAAATTATGCCTAAATTTAAAAAAAATTCAAACATACTTTTATGAAATTATTAGTTACATAACCTACACACATAACCCTTGTTAAATATTATGAGAATTTAGCCTTATCCGTTTCCAAATGTTTATCCAAACTCCACAAAATTATGAGTGTGTTGGTGATGTTGTAGACTTTAGAACTTAGATTGGTATATCTACTCAAGACCACAATAATAAGTACTATTTTAAATAGATGGAGTGACATTTTCTAAACTGGTAAATTTCTAGGATTACACCCAAAAATCCTATATATGTTGTGATATTAACTAACCACACTAGTTAGTTAACCTTCCTATAAACCCTTTTGTTTACTCTCATTTTTAGAGTAAGATACCCCTAGAAAAACCTGCTGAGCCATTCCATTCCATTCTTTTTCTTAGGCAAAAATTTGTCTCGTTACACCTTAGCCTACCCTATTAGATTAAGTCCTTAATCGGTTGCTAGTTGCTTTTGTGTAAAGTATTATATTTCCTGTGTCGCAATGCAAAAATCTTTATCTACGGTTAGGTCGGAAAAATTGTACAATGCAATTGGGTACGTGTGTGAAAATTTCTATCTACGGTTAGGTCGGGAAGATTGCACAATGCAATGGGAATGTGAAAGTAGTGTATATTTTTAATCTTTCAGTGTGTTTTACTACTTTCACAAATTATTATTTACATCTGAAGTATGAAGAAAAATAGATAAATTATACAGATTGATTGTGATCATGAAGATGGTGAAATTACACCGAAAATTCATAGTGTATATTTGATTAAAAAATTGAAAAATGTAAAAAAAAGTGATTATGTAGAGTATTTTTGTATGTTGGTCGAAATAAACCAACCATGTATTCTTTGTAAAAAAGTGGTCGATATCACCACTAATGTTGTAAAGTATGTATAGTATGGATGAATAGGAGTTAGCCATTACGGGAACACCAACTAAGGTTGTTTTTGTTGATCTATGATCAAGACGTTTGTGTATATATCTCTTTGTCTTTATCATGGGAACAGTCGGGAAAGTTACTAGCAATAATATGCTTTATTTGTTTGAACTTAATCTATTTGTTTTGTTCTTTTTATTCAACAACAATTACTTTCCCATTCATAATCCATATCCTTAGGTCTTACTCGAATGTGGATGCGAGCAATCACATATGTCTATTCCGTTGTTACGGCCATGTATGTGTGATTTTGTCCGCCTTGTTGGTTTATTACTTTTGGTGAAAGGATTAAAAGATCCATACCCTATATCACTTTTCGTCATAACCCTTGGTTTTACTCGAGTGGGGGAATTGAATGCAATCATGTATGTCTATTCCGTCGTTACGGATGTGCATATGTGGTTTGTTGCCCCTGCTAGTTTACAACTTTTGGTAAAGACTACTAGTCCTATTCTTTAGCTTATTCGAGTTAAGGATTAAATGCAACCATGTGTGTCTATTCCATCGTTATGGATGTGTATATGTGGTTTGTCGCCTCTTTTGGAATATTGGTATCGATATAGATTAAAAAGAGTGATCAAACCCTTAAACCTTTTAAAACCCAATTTACCTTTTGAAGACTTATCACTCCTTAGCTTAAGTGATGGAGATGTGTATCCTTGCTAAGCCTATGATAGAATACTCGTCATGACCGAGCAATTGAGTGAATTAGTTAAATAATGCCACATAGATTAGTTGAGCGAATTGAGAGTTTTCCTATTTCGTGAGGTGCTTGGTTGTGTACTAATAAATTGAACGAATAAATGCTTAAAGGAAAAATCCTTGACTACGGTTGGGATACATTTTCATAAATTTTCTAAGGTCTACTTGAGGACAAGTAGGATTCAAGTGGGGGAATATTTGATGACATCAAATAACGTCACTTTTATAGCATCATTCATTCCATATTTCTTACCCATTTTATATAATTATTGCAATAATCGGTACTTAATCATTTATATTTGAGATTTGCAGTAATTATGGAGTACTTTGTGAATATTAATTAAAAGGCACGCATTCTGGAGCTTAAACAAAGAAATCTGAAGAATACTGTTCTGACATTCTGTACGCCGTATCCATCAAGGAAGATCCGGCATATTTGTGCCTGCACTTCACAAGAAATCATGAAGAATTAAAGAGTTCTACACCGTATCCAAAAGATCTCTATACTCCGTATTCCATTTCAAGTATCTAAATATTCTGGAAGATATTAAAGGTGGTCCATATTCCAAGAAACCCCCAATACGCCATATTGACGTCAACGAATATGGCGTATCGATGATTTTTTAGAGACTATAAATACAAATTCCTAAACACGAGTTTAGGGTGTGCTAAACCATATTTTTGATACCCTAACCACAGAAGTCGATTTTTGGAAGCCAAGAAGAGCAAAGAAGGTCAACCAACGCATCTAATTCTATAGGAAACACCTTGTAATTTCATACTCTTGATAATCGTTCAATTTTTGGTATCATTCGTTTAACTCGGTTAGTTTACCTTGGTTGTTCGTTATCATGCTTGTATTCATTACGATGGTTATCGGCTAATACCTTTAGGTACTAGCAATGTTTATGAAATTTTAATGTTTGGTTTGTTTACCCCGATTGCTTAATTTATCGTTGATTGTTGATTATGTTTACCACATGATATTTGTTTATGTTTGGTTGCGCGGTGGTAATTTATTATTCAACTAAATCTAGTTATACAGACCAAGTAATCTAGGTTTAGGATAAAACTCGCGTTTAGTTATATGGAATTGGAATTATAGGACTACAAATTGAAGATCCTAGTGTTTCCCCTGGTTATAAAGGATGGTAGACTAAGTGGTGAATTAGGTTAATACTACAAATGCATCCTACGGCCTTGCTTAGATTCATTATTTGGTCGGTAGACTACCAATACATATAGATAGAATAGAACATAAGTGGATAAAGCCTCGATGATCTAGGGTTCGTACGATATTCACCAATATTGTCCTCTAGATGAATTATAATCAGCAAAATAGGATGCTTTATGCGGATGCTTTTAATTATGACATAATTAACGTGTCTGGGTTTTAGGAAGAAGCATCGCCTAAATCTTGGAATGATATGCCACCTCAAAATAAGTAATCATAACACTAAATAAATAAACCTGAGTTAGATTTAAGTAAACATGGTTAATATAGTTTCCTTATCATAGGCTTGACCGCTCTTCTATCTTCTGTTGAATGTCTTGCGTGTGTTAGAGTAAAGAAAGTAGGTTTAAGTCACCACCAAACCCGTGTTAGTCTCTCAGACTGAAAACCTCCTCTACCCGTTAGAATTTGGTTTAGCATAGGTTTAACATAGATTAGATCCAACATAGATAACTAAGTACTGATAGACTTAGGAATTATGTTCTCGCTCTTAGTGATCGACATCCTACTTACCAACGAAGCTACAACTGATCGGGTACACTGCCTGTTAGTGTTGTTTTTAGGTAATGTCGGCAAACTATAAATGTAAAACTTAATAATAAATAATACCTACATACAACGACACATTAATCCTGCTGACCAAGTTCTGTCTATTTTGGGTAATAAGTTAGGTTTTTCTAAAAAAAGATCACTTGTCTCCTTATGACATCTGTCATAAGGCTAAGTAGACTAGGGAGCCTTTTCCCTTGAGTGATCATAAAACTAAAGCTGTTGGTGATCTCATTCATTGTGATGTTTAGGGTCCATAAAGGGTTGTTAGTAAAGATGGATATAATTTATTTTACTCTTGTTGATGATTTTAGCAGATTAGTTTGGGTTTATCTGCTCAAATCTAAGACAGAAGTAGGAGACTACATTAAAATTTTTATAAAACTTATTTTTACTCAATTTGTAAAAAAGGTAAAGATTATAAGATCTGATAATGGAATTGAATTTGTGAATAATCAATGATCTTATTTGTTTAATGAATTGGGTATTATCCATCAAACTTCTTGTGCTTATACTCCTCAGCAAAATAAGATTGCTAAAAGGAAACATTGACACATATTGAATGTTTCTAGGAGTCTTATGTTTCAGGGGGGATTCCTTTGTCTATGTGGACTGAGTGTGTTTTAATTGTTGTATATCTGATTAACAGGTTCCCCTCCTCTGTCTTGTCTGGTGTTTCCCCTTATTTTTAGTATATGGTAAGGACCCTGGTCTCTCTCACATTAGGTCTTTTGGATGTCTGTGTTATTCAACTATTTTGAACAGTAATGATAAGTTTGTTGTTAGGTCTGAAAAATGTGTCTTAATTGTTTTTTCTAGTATTAAAAAGGCTTATAAGTTGTATAGCTTGGATAGTAAAAATGTGTTTTTTTCAAGGGATGTAAAATTTTATGAAAATATTTTTACTTTCAAAATGAAAGTTTTAGATGATATTCCAAATTTTTTAGATAATGATAACAAAGGTAAGTCTAAGGAACACAGTTTAAACTTTTTTGATGTCTAAAGTCCTAAAAGACCATATGATGAAGATGGGAACACTTCTAATGAGGATGGTAACTCTGGGGTGACTTTTGATGACTGTAATATTACAGTTGAGGATGAAGTTACTGGGGTTGCAACCCAAATAGAAGATAATGTCACCTCCGAGGGCAATGTCCAAATAAATCAAAATTGTGAGGGTTCTTCTAATTCTTTAAAAACATCTCCAATTCTGAGGAGGTCTACTAGGAAAAAGGTTATGCCTGCCAAGTTTAATGACTTTGTTGTTAATAGCAATGTTAGATATTGTCATAAAAATATGTTTGTTATGCTAATCTCTCTAGTATAAATCAATGTTTTTCCACTACTTTAAATAAGTCTACTGAACCTAAGACATTTCATGAGGCTTCTCAAAATCCTAAATGGGTTGAGGCCATGAATCTTGAAATGGAAGCTTTATATAGGAATAATACTTATGTTCTTGCTAATCTTCCTCCTGGGAGAAAAGCTATGAGATGTAAATAGATTTGGAAAATTAAATATAAGTCTTCTGGTGAAATAGATAGGTATAAAGCCAGACTTGTGGCAAAAGGCTTTGGTCAAAAAGAGGGCATAGACTATGAAGAAACATTTAGTCATGTTGTCAAAATGGTCATTGTTAGGTGCTTAATTGCTTTATCTGTTCAAAATGGTTGGCCTTTGTTTTAACTTGATGTGAATAATGTTTTTCTTAATGGTGATTTAAAAGAAGCAGTTTATATGGAATTGCCACCTGGATATTATGATAAAAATGAAACCAAAGTTTGTAAGTTGGTTAAGTCCTTGTATGGTCTCAAGCAGGCTCCTAGGCAATAGAATGAGAAACTCACTACTGCTCTTATTGAAATGGATTTGTTCAAAGTAAAAATGATTATTCTTTATATGTTAAAAGCAAGAATGATATCTTCATTGCTATATTAGTTTATGTCGATGATATTGTGATTATTGGAAACAATAAAAATGAAATTGATAAGTTCAAAAGGTTTTTGAGTTCTAAATTCATGATTAAGGATCCGGGGTTGTTAATATATTTTTTGGGAATAGAAGTTTTAGAAAATGAAAATGGTTTATGTCTTACTCAAAGAAAATATTGTCTTGAGTTATTCAGTGAGTATGGATTGTTGGCCTGTAAGCCAGCTGCTACCCCCTTGCAGCAAAATGTTATGCTTAGTTATGAGGAATCTGAAAGTGATAAGTTTTTGTCTAATATGACTGAGTATCAAAAGATTGTTGGAAAACTTATTTACTTGTCTATTACCAGACCTGATATTTCATATGTATGCACTGCTTAAGCTAACATATGCATGCTCCCCTTCAATCTCATTTTACTGTTGCCTTAAGGGTGCTTAGATATCTTAAAAATGCTCCTATTACTAGTGTTCAGTTCTGTAAGGGTAATAATCTTAGTCTTTATGCTTTCTCAGATGCAGACTAGGCAAATATCCCAAGACTAGAAAATCTGTTAGGTTTTTGCTTATATTTGTGTAATAACCTTGTATCTTGGAAAAGTAAGAAGCAAGCAACCATTTCTAGGTCTTCTGCTGAGTCTGATTATAGATGCTTAGCATCTACTACTTGTGAAATCATTTGGGTTATTAAAGTTTCAAAAGACTTAGGAGTGGATGGCTTGCTTCCTGTACATCTTTATTGTGATAGTAGTTCTGCAATTTCAATAGTTGGAAATCCCGTTTTCCATGAGAAAATAAAGCATTTTGAGATTGATCTCCATTTGGTTAGAGAAAAGGTTTCTGATGGTGTTGTTAAAGTTTTGAAGGTTGCTTCTGCTAGTAATGTGGCTGATATCTTTAACAAAAGTTTGGGTATAGCTAAGCATAATGAGTTTTGTAAAAAACTTAGTCTTGTTAACATGTTCAAGCCATGAGCCTGAGAGGGGGTGCTGGTTTTAGTGTTTGCATTATGCAGGCTCATGTTGTGTTTAAGTATAGGGGTCATTCCTGCACTTATTGCTAACAGTTTGGTGTTCTATCTTATGCTTGTCTTTATTTAATAGTTTCATTAAAGTTCAAAGGATTAAGTGAAAGATCCAGCTTTATAAAAGTTGGCATATTCCCAACTTAGGGTTTCAAGAATCATTTTCTCTTAAATTCGTTTCTTATCTTCTTCTCTAAGTTTATACTCAAGTCATTCTGGTAATTGAATTGATCATCTTGATCATACTAGTTTGGTATTAAGATTTGTTAGGTTGAGAGTTGTAGTGAGGAAGTATTGTACTGTGTGATTTTTATAGTCATGAGTTGCATCCAGAATTAGGGACAACTTGTTTTCTTTTGTATTTGTAGATAAGCACACATTTTATGGACTTATCATCTTTACTCTTTGATAATAAAATAAATACGTGGGGTGGTTGGTTGAGCGCATAATAAGGCGTTGTTTAGATTTTGGAGAATCGATTTGATAATTTTTACAAAAACTCATAATGCCATATATACCCATTTTAATCACAAAATTTATCATATCTACCAATTTTATTATTAAATTTAATTAAACATCAATTAACATTCTTAAACACTCATTCTACCCTTAATAAAAATACTATATCCTTACAAAAGCGAACTAGATTATAAAACAACTTTCAATATGATCAAAACATGTTGTTTCGTTTCGTCATGTGACTGTTCAATCTAATAGCAAAAGCTTACAAGTAATTTAAGGATAAAAAAGGATACTAATTTTAATACTCATTAACATGATAAGTATCTATCTCTCTTCTCATGGTATTACTAGAGTAAACAACAAAAACTGTTTTTGTATTTTGTTCAAATTACAAGAGGGGTACCTATAAATTTGAAAGTATAATCTGTAGTTTGCTTTTGTAACGATATATTGTAGTATTTTTATTAAGAGTAGAATGCTATTTAATAATGTTAATTGATTTAATAATAGAATGGGTAGATATGATAAATTATGTGATTAAAGTGGGTATTATGGCATTGTAAGTTTTGTTGGAGAAATATGACATTACAAGGTTTTAATTGGGTATATATGGAATTAACCCTTTAATTTTATTATAAGCGTAAAAAAAGATTTGTGCATCCGATGACTAAAAGTATGGGTCCGCCCCGCACATATCTAAGTTGTCGTGGAGATGAATTGTGATCAAATTTCTTCAAGGGTGTGCCAGTTTTAGTGTCTTGAAATAACGGTTTGCCATTTTCATATTTTGGGTTATCATGGAAGGATCTAATGACTTTTATGTGATACAGTTTGGGAAATATACTCTTTGTACTTAAAAAAAGGTGAAGAAGAACAAGCACTTAGTTTAGAGCATTCTGAACATGGTGTAGGAAATGGCTCTCATGTCTATGGGATATAGAGCTGGTATCTGACTCGTGAATTTTAGTTTAGAGCATGCTCTATTAATTCAAAAAGGAGTGATAAGGGTTTAGATTGAATCAGAAGTCGTTGCCAGACTAGAAAAACGTATGAAAGCATTTGAGGTTGACATTCAGAAGCAAGTGCAGAAACAAGTTAAGCAATTATTGGCTTGGTTGCAAAATCGAGCTCTCACATCTTGGTGATTCATTTAGTCTTTAGAATATAGTCAATCATTAATAATGATCAAATACTTTGGAACTTTTAGTTCTTATAATTGATGTTACACATCTGCAATAGGTTCTAATTGTAACACCCCCAAAATCAGGTAGCAGCGGAATGGTAACAATGAGGTGCTACTTCAAAATCAAGAACTCGAAAATATGGTGCGTGGTGATTTTCTAGTAAATAGGATTGATTAGGGTTTAATGTAGGTTTGATTTGATTGGAATGGAGTGATTTGTGAAAGGTTTGATGATTGTGTAGTTGTTTCTTGGTTCTATGGCTCGAACAGATTAATGAAGAACAGGCGTGGGAATATTTTTGTCTGTTGAGGCATGTGTAGTGTATTATATATATACAAGGGAATGTGTAGAGAATAGTTATCTTATATAATACCTATATTCGATTTGCTTCCTTGTTTATATCGAATGGAATAAATTTTTTTATGGTCGTTGGTTTTGGATTGAGGGTTTTGGTTTTTATATAAAAATAAATAAATAAGGGATCAAGATATATATAGGTATAAGCTAAAATTTAGGAATGACTAGATATTAAATTTGTATTAGTAGTATAATTCCTTAAATAAAAAAAATACATATTTATTGTGTTTATTAAGCTTATAACTGACCCCTCTAAGTGGGGTGGGCTTGGTTGGGCTTTTGTTTGCTAATTTGATGAATTACTTGGTTTTCGGGCCCAAGGTGACAAGGAGTGGATGGTGGCATGGTGTGAAAGTGCGAGCAAGTGGGACAAGTGCTAGTATAATGGGGAAATAATGTATCATGTGGAGCAACCTGCTATGTTTCGGTTCTAGTTAGTAAACAAGTTTAGGTTCAGGTCGTTTAGGGTTTTTGGGTAGGGGTTTAAGGTTTAAACGAGCTAGGTTAAATTAGGAGGGAAAAAGTGTTAAATGTTTGGGGCAAGAGTGCTTGTAAGTTGTGCTAGAAAGGTGGTACAAAATCCCTTAAGAAATTAGAGGGAAAATGATAAATTCGAATTCTATGCATAATCGGATTATAAATTGTGCTTCATGGAGTTGTACATTAGTTTTTGAGGGAAAAACATATTTAAAAGTTATGCATTATACACTTGTACACATGCCTTGAAAGCTTGTATATTTATTTTGTATGTAAACATTACATGTAATCGGGTTTTGATATAAACGTTAACGTATAAAGTTCGTTTTATAATAAATGTTATGAAAGGTACGTTAAATAGATAACGTATGGTAACAATGGAGTTTAGAACATATTGCTTGACATATTATAATGTTTACTTGCTATAAACGTTGATGAAATTGGCATTGGTAGGTTGTGTGAGCACGCTTACTTTGAAAATGTAAGTTACGTTACATTATAGATGGAATAAAGCAAAAATCTTTCCTTGAAAATAGTTGCATCTAATTTAATAGATGGAAATTTCACTGAGGAAAATTGCATCTAATTTAATAGATGGATAATTACATAGGGGAAAATTATAGGTTGTTATAGTCTCCCAACCTTAAAGAAATCTCGTCCCGAGATTTAGTTGGATGCTGGAGTAATGTTTGGAAATAGATGTGGATACTTGGCACGAATTTGATCTTCGCGTTCCCACGTAAATTCTGGTCCTCTTTTAGAGTTCCATCTTACTTTGACTATAGGGATGCGACTTTGTCTTAGTTGCTTGACTTCTCGATCCATAATTTCTATTGGTTCTTCCATAAAGTCGAGTTTGTCATCGAGCCGAAGCTCTTTCATTGGAATGACCAGGGATTCGTCAGATAGACATTTCTTTAAATTAGAAACATGGAAGGTACTATGGATATTAATGAGTTCTTCAGGAAGCTCAAGTGTATATGCCGCTGGGCCGACCCTTTTAAGGATCTTAAATGGTCCAATGTATCGGGGGTTAAGCTTTCCTCGCTTTCCGAATCGGATGACATCTTTCTGAGGTGACACTTTCAACATAACACGATCTCCTATTTAGAATTCTAAATGCTTTCGCCTTACATTGGCGTAACTCCTTTGCCGGTCTCTTACAACTTGCAAGCATTGTCGGATTTGTACTATCTTTTTGGTGGTTTCATGGATTATCTCTGGTCCTGTGAGTTGGACATCTCCAACTTCGGCCCAGCAGACAGGTGATTGGCACTTTCGACCATAAAGTGCCTCGAATGGTGCTGCATTAATACTGGCATGGTTACTGTTATTGTAGGAAAATTCTACCAGTGGTATAGTGTCTCTTCCCACATTCATCCAAATCTATAACACAGGCTCGAGCATGTCTTCCGAGTGTTTGATGTTCTGTTCACATTTGTCCATCAATCTCGGGATATAAGCCGTTTCCATGTCTAATTAACTACCCCACGCACTCTGCAGTGACTCCAAAATCTGGATGTGAACTGAATTGTCACGATTCGATATATGGATATCGGTACTCCATGCCGGAAACTATCTCCTTTATATACAACCATTGTAAGGGTTCCATACTATCTGTCTCCTTTAGTAGGATAAAATGTGCTAATTTGTAAGGCGGTCTAAAAAGGACTAAATCGAGTCATGTCTGTTTGATGTTTTGGGTAGTTTTTAACGAAGTCCATCGTTCTATTCTTTCCATTTCCCATGTATGGAATCTCTGTTGTATCTGTAAGCCAAATTCTTCTGACATTCTGCTATTAACTCTATAGCATGTCAAACACTTACCAACATACTCATCGATGATTAGTGCTCTGTTAGGCCACGCAATACAGTTTCTTTAGATCAGGATACATCTTGGTCCAACCTAGGTGGAAGGAATACTTTGATTTATAGGATTCATGGCATGAATAAGTCCCTCAAATTACCAAAGAGATGGTAAACCAACTCAATCTTGATACATCGGGTTCCATCACGACGTACTTCAAATGCTTTGTCCATTCCTCGTAGGTTCTCAGCTTCGATGTTCTCTTCTTTGATTGCCTCGGTTTGGGCTTCGAGGATTTGTGATGGTAATTTTAGGTGAAGGGTCATGACTAATTCTCTAACTCGGAGTGGTTTGATTCCTTCCTTCCGCTTAAGGCATCTGCTACAACAGTTGCCTTTCCAGGATGCAGCGAATCTCACATCAAATCTGCGAGCAATTCTAACCAACGGCGTTGTCTCATGTTCAACTCTTTCTGATGAAGTATATGTTGAAGGCTTTTATTATCATGAACACAGTGACTCTTTTGCCAATAAGATAGTTCTACCAAATTTTAAGAGCAAATACTACTGCTCCCAATTCAAGGTCGTGTGTGGTATAGTTCTCTTCATGAGGCTTGAGTTGTCGGAATGCATATGCAATAACTTTTTCTCTTTGCATTAACACCACTCCCAGACCTTGATGTGATGCATCACAGTAAACGACAAAGTCATTGTTTCCTTCTGGTAATGCTAAGATGGAGCCGTTACACAATTTTTGTTTTAGCAGTTTGAAAGCTGACTCATGGTTGTCTCCCTAGATATACTTCTTTTTTTTGGGGTTAATTCAGTCAAAGACTATGCAATCTTTAAAGATCTCCAATAGTAGCGGCGAGTCAAGAAGTGGTGTAATTCTAGAATATAGTAACGAGATTTCCCAATTCTTAACTGCATCAATCTTGGCGGGGTCAACGTGAATTCCTTGACTGGTTAACACGGCCCAGAAATTGCACGATACTGATCCAGAAATCATATTTGGAGAACTTGGCATATAATTTCTCCTTTTGAGTAATTCTAGGATTATTCTTAGGTGATCTGCGTGTTCTTCTTGTTACGGGAGTAGATTAGAATAGCTTCAATAAACCACTATCATAAATTTAATCCAATTATTGTTTACATACAGTTCATGAAACCATGAACACAGAGGCGATTGGTTAAACCAAATGGCATTACTTGGAATTCATAGTGTCCGTACCGCGTTCTGAAAGCAGTCTTGGGAATATCTTCATCCCTGACTCTCAGTTGGTGATAGCCTGATCTTAAGTCAATTTTTAAGTAAACACTCGAACCTTGAAGTTGGTCGAATAAATCATCGATCATGGGTAATGGGTAACGATTCTTTACGGTGAGTTTATTCAACTCCTGGTAATCGATACACATCTGAAAGATCCATCTTTCTTTTTAACAAATAAGACAGGAGCTCCCAGAGGGAAGACTTGGTCGGATAAAACCTCGGTCCCTGCTATCGCCCTTGTTAGTTAGTCAATAGTTTCCTGCCCTTTCTAAAGGAGCTAATTTGTAGGGTGCTCGGGCTACTGGTGCCACTCTTAGAATTAAATCGATTTGGAATTCTACTTGGCGAGCTGGAGGAAGGCCGGGTAGATCTTCAGGAAAAACTTCCGGAAATTCTCTGACTACTGGTATATCTTCTAGTCGTTTTTCGTCTAACTTCTTCTCCATTACTTGGGCTATGAAAACTTGATATCCCTTGGATATATATCTTTCGGTTTTAATACGGGATATGAGGCTTAGTCAGGTTTTACTTCGATCACCTCAGATGATCAAAGTTTCACCATCAATTGGGATGTAGACGACTTTCTCGTCACAGATAATTATAGCATGATACTTGGATAACCAATCCATACCAATGACGACGTCAAAACTACCGAGCTTAATCGGCATAAGGTCAATTTCGAAAGGTTGGTTTAGTAAGATTAGAGTGCAACCCTAGATAACAGTACTAGTGCCTACTAGGTTTCCATCGGCTATTTCAATGTCATAAGTGGTATCTAGTGTAATTGGTGGGATATTAAGCATAGAAGCAAGAGATATGTATACAAAACTTTTATCGGCTCCTGAATTAAATAATACTCTAGCTAGATGTTGGTTTAGGAGGAACGTACCTATGACTACGTTCGGGTCTTGGTGAGCGTTCTTGTCTCTCAGCAAGTATGCTCTTCCGTGGGCATTGTCCTTTGCTCTTGAGCATTGAACTTATGGTAGTGCCCTTTTCTCTCGCAGGCATGACAAGTTACGGAATACTGGTTGTAGTTGCATCTAGTGTCTGGCCCTTTGTTTACTGCATTCTTGGTCAGATGACCACCTTGTTGCAATTCTGACACTTGACAGTGCAAGGTCCTGTGTGATGCAGGGGCTTTCTTACACAGGGAAGGCTTCCAATAAACCTACTATTGTCATTGGGGTACAGCATAAGGCCTGGACAGTTTCTGCCTATCTATTCTCGTTGTTGTTGGGTGATCATTTGTTCGGTTTTGCTATTGTTGTTAACGTTAATTCTGGTAGTTTGTTGTTGTTGTTGGTGAAGGTTCTCTATCATCAAACTTTCAGTTGTTGATCATTGGTTCCTTGCACAAAATTGGTGCTTTATTAACCTGAACCATTAACCTCTGTGTGTATGGTAATAGCTTCTTCTAAGTTTTGATGGCTGTGAAGTGGTATCATCCCTTAATTACTTCTGGGTTAACCCCCGATTAAGACTCCAAAGTTTCTCAGAATTTGGTACCATAGTTGGACATAAAATTGCCAATTCCTGGAATCTTCTAACGTAAGTCATAAGATCATTTCCTTTTACAGTCAGATTGTAAAATTTATCTTCCATTTTGTTGACCTTAGTTTGGGGACAATACTTCTTTATTAAGAGCTTTTTAAATTTAGACCAGGTGATCTTGTAGGCTTCCTCTATTCCAATAGTCTGGGCAAATGAATTTCGCCAGGACAAAGCTTCTTCGGGTAGAGTACCAGTAGCAAGTTTCACTTTGCAGTCCTCGGTACAGTTGCTACGGAAAAATACCAATTTAGTTCGTTCAAACCAGCGGATGAGGCCAACAGCGCCTTTCGTACCTTTGAAATTGAAAGGTTGGCAGCTTATATAGTTTCCCGTTTTTGTTACAGGAGTTCCAGTAGGTCCGGTGTTCCTGTTGGGATTACTAGTACTTGCCATTGTTGCAGCTTGTGCTTCCAGAGCCGCGGCAACACTGTCAGCAACTAGTTTCTTAATGGCAGCCTGAGTCATGGGTGGTGCTGCAGATGTTGATGTCCTCTTGGGAGCCATTCTATCAACATTTACAAGACAACACAAAATAAGAATGATATCACAAGTCATTGTCAAAATTTTCATACATAGTGGTATTGAAATCATTTGACATATTGTATGGATTCTTATTTTGATACAAGTTCTAACAAAGTAATACACATCCTTTGGTATTACATTGCAGGATATAACGGAAATTTTTTGGAATTTAAGATTTCCAGGAATGAACACTTAAACAAGCATCTGACTCATTAGATTCCTCGGGGACTGGTTCACTTCCCAGTGGTCGTGGTATGATCCATAATGAGTTATCTAACTCTGCAAAGATAGACTCATCAAAGGGATAATCTGGTGGTGGTGTAGTTGACCTAACCGATGATGAAGATCCTACTGATGAAGATATATATATTGGAATGGGTGATTCAACAGGAGTCTCAGTGTCTTTAGGTGGTGGAATCTCTTCAGGAAGAAAGAAATCTCGAGAATCAAACATTGGTGATAGTGGTAATACTGGAGATGGAGGCAAAACAGGCGGTGGATCAATAGGAGCTTGTGGTGGGATAGGTGGTTCATTAGCAGCAGCATTATATGCTTGCATATATGGATCATCGTGAAAAGGTGAGATGGCTAGCGAGGCTAAAAGATACTTAGATAAATTATCTGAAGGATCAGGAGAGATGTTTCCCGGTGAGACTGGGAAATAGTCTGGTGAAGTCAGAGTATAGTCCAGAAAGTTAGAGGAAAAAGCATCCTCAATATCAAAAGTAGGATGGTTGGGAGAAGACATCACTCTGTTAACAACTCAGCGATAAATAACATAAGTTATTTATATAATAGTTATGTATCTTTACACACTATTTGGGAGATGTAGTGGCACGGAAGACTTTCTTGGATGGAAAAAGAAAAATAGTTATAGTTAAGGTTTCAACCTTGTTCTCTATAACCGTGGCTCTGATACCAATCTGTAACACCCCCATTTTGACAAATATAGCAGCGGAAGCTAATCTGGAATATTAATTCATAGTACAAAAGACATAATCATAGAAAATGAATCGTAAAGAGACGTTTTTGGAAAATTTAGTTATCATTCATTTATTCATCAGAGTTTTACAAAAAGAGAGGTCCCAAAATTTAGAAACATAAAGTTTGAATGATAACAGTTTAGCCATCTTCAAGTCCGTGCCACTTCGTGCCATAAGTTGCTCAATTTCCTAAGATAAACATGCTAAAAAAGTTAACACAATGGTTGAGTGAAATACATAGGTTTATGATAAATAGTTTGAATACAAGTCATAGTGGGTTACGTTGTTATACACCCATAGTTTGTAACAATTGCATATACAATTATTATGGAAAAACAGTATTATTGCCCTAAGCTCATGACATCAATACGTTAACATGAAAATCACCGTAGTGACATTGGTTGAGGAACAAATGTCCCTGTGGAAAGGTAACTTGCCAAGGTTACCCATTAAGTCAAATATAGTGCTATTTTTACCAAAAGTATAGGCACACCAACGGGAGTCGTCACACCCCGATAGATCTATCCATAATATTTGCATTCACTCGCAAGTGACTAATGGTTCATGATTAAGAAATATTGGTAGTGGAAGGTACTTAGGCAATAATATATCTGGATAGCATACAGTTGGAAAAACACGTGCATTCATGGTTTAAGCATGTATCCCCTTGCAAGTTTATAATGTATTCAAAAGATTTAAAATGCGAGGCTATGAACTTACCTTAACAGGGAAATTTGATTGATGGCAAAAGTATATGAAATAAAAGTAACGGCCTCGTCACGCAACCTGAGGGTAATATGTCAAGTCTTAGTGTGATTGTTTATGTTTTCAAAACTTTATAAAGTTTAACATACATCTTACTTTGATTTATTAATTTATGGAAATATTATATCACTGTTCGGGCTATCATAATTCAAAGGTCATGCAGTAAACGTTTGAGGAGCTATGACACTTTAAATTGTAAATCCAACAAACTCATCAAAACGTATACTCAAATGAAACCCCTCACATGAAATTCCCTAGTAACGTGATACGATAAGATTTTAAGTTTCTTCAAAAGCTAGTCGATGATAAGTTACGTTAAATATATAACGTACTTGTTTTATAATGGGTCGATCGATGATTAATAACGATAAATGTGTCGGGTTTTAATAAAATTTAGCCTTATAATATTAATATATATTTTTATAATTTATATATATTATATTTTATATTTTTAAGTTTGCAAAAATGGTAATATATACCCTTGATTTATAAACTTTTACAAGTTTAGTCCTTTATATAATAAGTATATATATATATTAAACCTTTAACTTTGAAACATGGAAAGATAGGTCCTTATAGTTATAACTTTGGAATAATGACATTTTCAGCCCCTTTAGTTATAAATTTCAGAAAGTTACGATATATACCCCTAGCATGGAATATATTTGCAAAACAAGTCCAAAAAGCCATGCAAGCTTATTTTAGGATTCCAAATGATATTTATAGGTTATAGCTTATTAGAATGAGCTAAAATAAGATGTTCTAACGTATCAAAAGTTTAGAAAAAGGATTTGTTAGCTAAAAATCAAAACGAGTCGTTTTTAGGGTTTTAATAAAAAATGTATGGGTTTGAGGATTCAAGGCTTTAACAAGAGTTTATATAGGATCTAAAAAACCTTATGAAAGATTTAAAATAGATTATAAGCTTATGGAACAAGTTTTTGAGCTTACTTGAGCTTATAAGGGTCGAATGAGCTTAATATGGGTCGAACGAGTTGATTATAACTTCAAGACCTTCCTTCTCTTGATTCTTGACTTCTAAGAGATTGGTATCTCATTATACTTCTTCTAGGGCTTGGATTGGACTTGTTTAAAGCTTCATTTGAGTGTGTGATGAGTTTTTGAGATGAATAGAAGAGTATGTGTATGTATGCGTATATATAGTGAGGAAAATGACTTGGAGGCTAACTTTTCTTGGAGTAGGCACCAAGATTACTTGGTGTGGTGGCCAAGGGCTGTAGAGTGGTGACCAAGGAGTATCTAGGGTGAGTGATGTGGGCTAGGATGAGGTGTTGAGAGGTGTATAAGAGTTCGGTTATCAAAGGGTAACAAGGAGGGTTTTTGGAGTGCAAGTAGCTTACAAGGAGGTGATGGAGTTGGTAGGGTGGCTGCTTGGTGATGACAAGGTTGTGATGGAGGTGTTAGGGTGGTTGCTTGCTTGATTTAAAATGGTTTAAACTAGTTAAAAGGGTGAAGGGTGGTTTAGGGTTTCGGTTTAGGATTTTAGGTTTTAAATTCGAGTTAGGGTTAGGATTAAGGATAGATTAAGGTTTAGGATTAAGGTTAGTGTTAGGATTAGGGTTTAGGATTAAGGTTTAGGACTTAGTTTTAGATTTAAAATGAAATTAGGGTTTTAGGGTTTCGTTTAGGGTTTAGGGTTTTAGATTAGAGTTTTAGGACGATATAGGGTTTATGAGTCATGAATTAAGTGCTTGTACCTTGTGCTAAAGTGGTAGTAAGAAACCAAAGTTATTTAGGAGGTAAAATGATATAGTTTGACTTTTTTTTGCATTATTGACTTATACATTAGGCTTAAATAAGTTGTACATTGACTTGGAGGGAAATTATATTTCAAATATTGTGCATTGTACACTTGTACACATGCTTGAAGGCTTACACATTCATTTTATATGTATACATTACATATAATTAGGGTTTTGATATAAATGTTAACGTTTAATGCTTGTTTTGATATAACATTTTGAAAAGTGTGTTAAATGGATAATGTACTTTGTAAAAATGATATTAAGATATAGAATTGACATATTAGGATGTTTACATGATATAAACATAGATATAGATGGCATTGGTAGAGGTTGCGTGAGCTCGTTTACTTTAGAGATTCAAGTTACGTTGCATAATAAGATAAAGAAAAAATATCCCTGTAAAAAGGTGGTATATATATAATAGATGGATATTACATTGATAAAAATTATGGGTTGTTATACCTGGAGCATTTCATAATCCAAACAGCATCCTTTTATAGGCAAAAGTTCTATAAGGACAGGTAAATTTTGTCTTTGCTTGATCTTCCAGTGCGATAGGAATTTGAAAGAACCCTGAAAAACCATCAAGAAAACAATAATACTCATTTCCTTATAGTCGTTCTAACATTTGATCAATAAAAGGGAGAGGAAAGTGACCCTTTCGCGTTGCATCATTTAGTTTATGATAGTCAATGCACACGCGCCATCCTGTAACTGTGCGAGACGGTATTAATTCATTGTTGTCGTTTAAGACCACGGTCATCCCGCCTTTATTTGGGACGACATGAATAGGGCCCACCTATGGACTATCCGAGATCGGGTAAATTAATCCTGAATCAAGCAGCTTAACGATTTCGTTTTTAACTACGTCTTGGACTTTCGGATTTAAATGTCACTGGGTTTAAATGACAGGTTTAAAGCTTTCATCCATTAAGATCTTGTATGTGCAAAATGACGGACTTATCCCTTTTATGTCTGACATCTTCTAAGCTATTTCTCCCTTGCGTTTTTCTAATACCTACAAAAGTGAGATTTTCTCCTTGTTGATAAAAATATAATGCCTAAAAATATTACTAATATTTTTTCACATCTTTACGTTTTGATATTCACAAAATATAAAAACGTTTAACGTAAAATTAAACGTAAACAAGTAATTAGTAGTAAATTCTCATTTCAACAAATACATCACTTAAAGGTATAAATAAATAAACGCTTAATGCATTTTATGATCAAAGGAACTTTTTATTCAACCTCACACTTTTATAAAACATTTTACAAACATTACAATACATTTTATACAATTAAAAGAAATGTTTTATTCAAAATAAACATTTTGAAATTCAAATTTTCGGACCTAAAACGGCTAGAAAAGTTCTAGAAAATTCCCCCTACACCAAAGACAAACTGGGGAAGCCCTAGTCTTGGGCGCCCCCCTTAAATACACTGCCGACCCCCTTAAAATTAAGAGGACCGCCCACCTATTTAAGGGGACTGCCCACCTATTTAAGGGGACTGCCCCTAGGTAGACGCTCCCCCAGTTTGTCCTATAAATACTGGACTTTTCCTCATAATTTTCTCACCTTTTGCACTCATTCTTTCTGTTCTAAAACAGCCCACACATCTCATCAAAAGCATTTGATCATTTAATCATAAATATTTGTTTCCAAGTTATCCAAGCTCAATTCCTCAAGTGCAAGAGAAGATACTTCCATCCTCAAGTGAAGAAGTATTACACCTTTGTATGTTGTTGCAATCTTATTGCATCCATATCATAACTTGTAAATCTTTTGTATATCTTGTATTTATGTGTAGTAGCTAGATCTTGGCGATCTTTGTAAGTATAGATAGATCGTGGTGATCTTACCAAGTAGTGTTAGTTAGTTGTGGCATAAGTAGTGTGGTGAAGTGAAGTCGTAAAGTTGTGAGGAAGTCTTGAAGTTGTGAAGTTGTGAAGTTGTGAAGTTGTGTTGTGATAGATACCAAATGGATGTGAAGAGCTAAGATTAGAACTCGACATTTAGCTTTGTGTCGTAAATCGGTGTAAGCAACGTTGTGTATGGTTTTCTCCGCCATAAGGGAGCTTGTTGACATAGTGAAGAAAACTCTCGAGTTAGGTGCTCGGGGAGTGGAGTAGGGCGAAGAGGTGCTTCGTTACCGAACCACTATAAATCCTCGCGTTGTGGTTTGATTGTTCTTACTCTTATCTCTTGTCTTACATTATCTCCTCATACTATCATATCAATTGTTTAGATAAATATATTGTTCATATTGTGCAAGTGCTGAGTTCACATAAATTAAAATCTAGAATTTTTACAAACACTTCAAAACCTTTAATTAAAAAGCGATAAACTATTCAACCCCCCTTCTAGTTTTCCACAATTGGTATCAAGAGCCACGTCAAACAAGATTTTTAAAATAAATTGTATTTTAAAACTTGAATCGATCTATGGAATCGGAAAAATATTTAGAAGGGCAATCTATGCAAAGACCACCACTATTTGAAAGTGATGGATTTATTTATTGGAAAAATAGATTTGAAACTTATGTGAAGTCAAAAGATCTAGATCTTTGGCATGTTATTACCGATGGTGATTTTCCTCCTATTCAAAATAATCCCGAAACTAAAAAGGATGAAGTTGTACCTTTTCATAAACAAAATGATGATCTTAAAAAGAAACTTGCAAAAAATAATGAAGCTAAAATGGTAATTTATAATGCTTTGCCACGTAAAGAATACGAAAGAATTTTTATGTGTCAAACCGCAAAAGAAATTTGGGATACTTTATTAATCACTCATCAAGGTAATAATCAAGTCAAAGCTAACAAAATAGATCTTCTTGTTCAACAATATGAACAATTTACGATTCCGGAAGAGGAATCAATAGATAATGCCTTTGCTAAATTTAACACTATTATTACTAGTCTAAAAGCACTTGATGAAGGTTTTTCTAGCAAGAATTGTGTTAGGAAATTTCTTAGGGCATTACATCCAAAATGGCGCGCGAAAGTCACGGCGATTGAAGAATCAAAGAATCTAACAACCTTACCTCTTGACGAACTTATTGGAAACTTGAAAGTCTATGAAGAGGTAATAAAGAAAGACTTCGAAACGGTCAAAGGCAAGAAAGAACAAAGTAGATCTCTTGCATTAAAGGTGAAAAAGGAAGTAAGTGATGAAGATAGCTCAAGCTCCGATAGTGAAGACGAAGAGTATGCTATGGCCGTAAAAGAATTCAAGAAATTCTTCAAGAGACGAGGAAGATTTGTAAGACAACCACGAGGCGATAGAAAAACATTCCAAAGAAGTAGAAATGATGGTTATGGTAAAAGTGAAAGAAAATGTTTTAGATGTGGTGATCCAAATCACCTCATTGGAGAATGTTCAAAGCCGCCAAAGAACAACGATCAAAGAGCATTTATTGGAGGAGCATGGAGCGACAATGGAGAAGATGAAGTAGGAAAGACTAAAGATGAAACTTGCCTTGTAGCTCAAGCGCCCGATGAAATATGCTTAGGAGTAAACTTGGAACCCGATGAGTGGATTAAAGATAGTGGATGCTCAAAACACATGACCGGTAATCGAAAGTTGTTCTCTTCATACAAAGCATACAACGGAGGAAACGTAATCTTTGGGAGCAACTTGCGCGGTAAAATCATAGGCAAAGGTACGATTTCTCAAGACTCCCTAATAATTGAAAATGTTGAGCACGTAGATAACTTAACATATAACTTGCTTAGTGTAGGTCAAATATGTGATAACAAATGCAAAGTAATATTTACCGAACACGATAGCAAAATAATCAAAGACGAAAAAGTTATAGGAAAAGGAATTAGGAAAGGAGGAATATATGTAATGAAACTAGGAAATAAACCGGAAGACAAAATATGCCTTGCAACATTGGACGAAAACTCCACACTATGGCATAGGAGATTAGGTCACGCTAATATGCAATTAATTCAATCATTAGCATCTAAAGAATTAGTTAGAAACCTACCCAAACTAAAATACGACCGACATTTTTGTGATGCTTGCAAAATTGGAAAACAAGCTCATACAAGTCACAAGGCTAAAAATATAGTTTCAACAACTAGATGCCTAGAACTACTTCACATGGATTTGTTTGGCCCTTCCGCCATACGAAGCTATGGAGGAAATCGTTATACCTTAGTAATCGTAGATGACTATTCTCGATTCACATGGACTAGATTTTTAGCAAATAAAACCGAGGCCTTCGAAAAATTCGAAGTATTTAGCAAAATGATCCAAAACAAATTAGGATGTTCCATTGTATCAATTAGAACGGATCATGGTCGGGAATTTGATAATGAAGTACAATTCGGAAACTATTGTGATTTAAATGGGATATCTCACAATTTTTCCGCTCCTCGTACTCCACAATCAAATGGGGTAGTAGAAAGGAAAAATCGCACTCTACAAGAAATGAGTAGAACCATGTTAAACGAACAATCCATTCCTCAAAAATTTTGGTGTAATGCGGTCGATACATCAACCTATATAATTAATAGAGTTTCCATTAGACGTATTTTAGGAAAAACTCCATACGAGTTGTTAAGAGGTAGGAAACCAAACCTTAACTATTTTAGAGTATTCGGAAGTAAATGCTTTGTTCTTAATACAAAGGATTACCTCACCAAGTTCGACCCTAAGTCATACGAAGGTGTTTTCCTAGGATATTCGCAAAATAGTAAAGCTTACATAATACTTAACAAACAAACAATGAAAGTTGAAGAGTCGTTGAATGTAACTTTCGATGAAACTCCTCCCCCGCCTAAAACATCACCATTAGAAGATGATGAGCTAGTCGAAGAAGAAGCTATTGGGGTTAGTAAAATAAAACCCATATGCAATAATCTTGAAGACATTTTATTAGAAAATAATCAAATTGTAAATATTAAAGAATCTAAAACTCATCCCCTAGAAAACATTATTGGTAATCTAAATCAAAGAACTCTTAGGTCGCAAGCTCAAGACAAAAGCAATTTCTTTTGCTTTATTTTGACAATAGAACCTAAAAATATAAATGAGGCATTAAAAGATGAAAATTGGGTAATGTCCATGCAAGAGGAACTAAACCAATTCAAAACAAATGATGTTTGGGAACTAGTCCCAAATCCCATGGATATGACCATTATAGGAACAAAATGGGTATATAGAAATAAACTCGATGAAAATGGCATCGTAACTAGAAACAAAGCTAGGTTAGTCGCCCAATGATATAATCAACAAGAAGGAATTGATTACGACAAAATTAATAGGACCGCCTACCTATTTAAGGGGACCGCCCCTAGGTAGAAGCTCCCCCAATTTGTCTTATAAATACTAGACATTTCCCCATAATTTTCTCACCTTTTGCACTCATTCTTTCTGTTCTAAAACAGCCCACACATCTCATCAAAATCCTTTGATCATTTAATCATAAAGCTTTGTTTCCAAGTGATCCAAGCTCAATTCCTCAAGTGCAAGAGAAGAATACTTCCATTCTCAAGTGAAGAAGTATTACACCTTTGTGTGTTGTTGCAATCTTATTGCATCCATATCATAACTTGTAAATCTTTTGTATATCTTGTATTTATGTGTAGTAGCTAGATCTTGGCGATCTTTGTAAGTATAGATAGATCGTGGTGATCTTACCAAGTAGTGTTAGTTAGTTGTGGCATAAGTAGTGTGGTGAAGTGAAGTCGTGAAGTTGTGAGGAAGTCTTGAAGTTGTGAAGATGTTGTGAAGTTGTAAATTCGTGAAGTTGTGTTGTGATAGATTGGTTCTAGCTAAGAATAAAACTCGACATTTAGCTTTGTGTCGTAAATCGGTGTAAGCAACGTTGTGTACGGTTTTCTCCGCCATAAAGGAGCTTGTTGACATAGTAAAGAAAACTCTCGAGTTAGGTGCTCGGGGAGTGGAGTAGGGCGAAGAGGTGCTTCGTTACCGAACCACTATAAATCCTCGCGTTGTGGTTTGATTGTTATTACTCTTATCTCTTGTCTTACATTATCTCCTCATACGATCATATCAATTGTTTAGATAAATATATTGTTCATATTGTGCAAGTGTTGAGTTCATATAAATTCAAATCTAGAATTTTTTACAAATACTTCAAAACCTTTAATTAAAAAGCGGTAAACTATTCCACCCCCCTTTTAGTTTTCACACTCCTTTTTTGTTTGTTTAGATGAGATAATTACTAGAGAAGATTCATCTCCCTTCAGGTATACGTATTCCAAGTGGTAGGGAAGGTCTTTCAGCACTGGTCTTTTTTCGTCGATTTCGTTGGCGCTGGCGGAATAGAGGTGTTCATTTTGTGTTTGGTCAATCCTCTCTGTTCCCCTATATACGGCGTATTTACTTCATCGATACGCCGTATAGGTGTCCAGGATTCGAAGATGTCATTAGCCTTACCACAGTTTTCTAAATTGGATAGATCGATGCTCTCTCCAGGTTTTTGACCAGAAACAAGTCTAATTGGTCATCTTCTAATAACTCCTAGGTTTTCGAATGTATAATGGTATCTAAGAAATCGACCACATAGCTTTCATCATCCTCGGTAGGAGGTCTTTTTGTCGATTGATCTACATCAAAGATTACCTCTTCGTTTCCCACCCTTAGTGTTATCTTTTTAATAAATACATCTATCATTGCATGGGCAGTTGCTAGAAATGGTCTTCCTAAGATTATCAAAATCTTAGAGTCTTCCCACATATCTAAGATAACAAAATCGACAGGGAGGATGAATTTATCAATCCTGATAAGTACGTTTTCTGCTATTCCTCGTGGATACTGAATGGATCTGTCTGCTAGTTCTAAGATCATTCTAGTAGGTTTGGGTTCTCCAAGGCCTAACTTCTCATACATCGTGTAAGGCATTAAGCTTATACTAGATCCTAAGTCTGCTAAAGCATTATTGATGTGTAAATAGCCAATATCGCAAGGAATAGTGAAACTTCCACGGTCTTTTTCCTTGGATGGGAGTTTGTTTAGCAATACTGCTGAGCATCTATCGTTCATTGTTATTGTGCAAGCTTCCTCTAACCTAGTTTTGTTTGATAGTAGACCTTTTAGAAATTTGGCATACTTTGGCATTTGGGAAAGGGCTTCGGTAAATGGAATGTTTATGTGAAGTTGTTTTAGGTTTTCTAGGAACTTTCGTTGTAGGGCTTCTTCCCTTTCTTTCTTTAACCTGTGGGGAAAAGGAATCGATTGTGTTGATGGCTGGATAGTTTGTTCTTTTCTCTCTTGAGGTTTGGTTTCCACGAGGACTTCATTTGGTTCTACAGGTTTATCATGATGAAGTATTGGAGGTTCTTTGTTTACATCGTTTGTATCGCGACTAATTTCAGTTGTCGTTTTTCCTCCTCTGGTAGTCACACCTTTTACTTAATAATTTGATGATTGGGCATTGTTAATTACTTTTGACAACCCGTATACCTCAAACTCAGGCGCGCTCAGCGACTTGTTTCTCTCTTTTAGTAGGAGTTCGTTGGTTGTTTTGAATTCTCTAATGAATGCCCCCATTTCCTCGTGCCCACGTCTTCCTTCATCGATAAACTTGTATAACATTTCTTCCATTGTTAGTTTCCTTGGCGTGTAGGAGAACTGGAAAAGGTGGAATCCAAATGATGTTCCTCACATAAAAGACATGATTCAAAGTAAAGTTGTTCTAGAAAATTCCGCAAAGATAATGACCCCAGATGCAAATACGCCGTATAGGTTTTGCCAAATACGTCGTATACACAACAAGGTTCAAATACGTTGTATCTGTTTAAACAGATAGATACGTTGTATTCAACCGGTGAATACGCCGTATCACCATAACAAAATATAAACAGTGCTAGAATTTAATCACACAACTAAATAACACAAATAAATTAATTACAAACTGAATTAAATTACACTAATTAGATTAATCTAAGCTAATAGTTAGAGATACTAATAAGATTAAAGGTTAAAAAAATTCACTCCTCGGCAGCGACGCCAAAAACTTAATGTGCTGTCGTGTAGGGTCAATTTATTAATTACCAAGTTTTACATATATATTTAGCCAACTTATCCTAAAACAACACTTTAACGGGTAGTGTACCCGATCAGGTGGAGTTTCATGGTAATTAGGGTGTCGAATACTAAGAGCGAGGTTGTTAACCTTATAATCTATCAATATTTTAATTACTTCTATTTAAGTTAATTCTAATTACTAGTTAAACCTATGCTATATACGCTTTTAACGGATATAGGGGGTTTTAAGCATGAGAGACTGGCACAGGTTTTATGGTGACAATAATCAACTCCAAACACAATAAATCATGCAAGAAAACAATCAGAAGATAAAAGAGCGGTGCAAGCCAAATAATAGAAAACTGTATTAGCCATATTAAATCCGATTAAATGCTGGTTTTTTTAATTTAGTGCAATGATTCCTTATCTCAAAGCGGCATATCATTCTTAAGACTTAGGCGGGACATCATCCTAAGACTTAGACACGTTAAATCCTGTCCCATTAACGCGTCTGCATAAAGCATCCTTTGGTTTAATTATAATCTATCTAGGGATTATAGCAATGGTGATCTTCATAAAACCCTAGCTGATCAGGACTTTACCCACTTACTGTTTGACGGTATTTTATATACTGGTAGTCCACTATTCAAATCTTTATCAATTAATCAAGAACATACTTGTTGAAACATTACGGGTCACCTATCGGTCCAACTAAACTCTTAATTTAAAGACAAAGACAGAACGTTACTTGTGATCCTATTGGTCTAGTAATATAAAACACGATATGGAGAGCTATCCCAGTATCTAGCTCGCTTATTAGGCGTAACTAGACCCAGTTGAATAATAGGTCGCATATTCAAACACGTAAACAAGTATCATGTGATAAACATAATTAGACTTTTAATGATAAATTAAGTAAATCTATTTTAAAACAATCCAAACATTAAATCTTAATTAAGATAGCTAATACCCAAGGGTATTAGCCCATAACCATCATAATTATACAAGTGTGATCAATTAACCAAGGTAAACTAAACGTTTTACCGAACGATACCAAAAATTAAATGATTACAAGAGTAAGGAAATTACACGGTGTCTTCTATGGAATCGTGATCAATGCTTGACCTTTATTGCCCTTCTTCTCTTCAGAAAATCGTCTTTTATGTGTATGGTATGAAGAATATGATTTTGCACACTGAAAACTCGTTTTTGAGTCTTCTATTTATAACCTCTGAAAAATGCTGGATACGCCATATTAGGCTAGGCCAATACGGCGTATTGGGGTGTATCCCTTGGAGTGCGCGCAAAGTTTATGATCAATATAATATACATTCCCAAAATATAAATATCTTCATATCTCTGAACAGTTATCTTTATGGATACGGCGTATGGCAGAAGGTGTATACTCCATATTGGGAATTGTGAATACGCATTTTCTTGTGAAGACTTGGCGCTGATACGCTGTATCTTTTTTCCTGGATACGGCGTATTGGTCAGAATGGGGTAATCTTTAAATGTCTTCATTTTAGTTCCAAAATAGGCGCCTTTTAGCATGTCCTCACAAATCACTCCTCAATTACTACATATAACACTTTTAAACAATTAAGTACACATTCTTGCAATAATTATACAAAAGTGGTTAGTTTATTCGAGATAAATGATGGTATAAATGTGACGTTATTTGATGTCATCAATTACACCGTAACAGGTAATGTTACGCCGTAACAAGTGACGTTGTTATGACATTACGCTGTAACTAAAGAATTTATGCCGTAAAGTCTTGCCAGTTGGTTAAATGCAGTTCGAGTTTAACTGATTCTAACCACCTAAAAACCAACCAAAACTGTCTTATATATCTGTCATAAGTTCAGATAGATGAGGCTCAGGACATAAGAACAAAAACACACTTATAATTCCTCTCTTGTTCTTGATTTATGTTCTTGTGCCTAGACACAAGTTGTTATTCTTCTTGAATTATCCTGATAGAGATTTTGTGCAACTCATGCATATATAGGGTCGAAATACTTTATACGAAAAGTGAACTCAACACGATTCAAGTAAGAAATCTAGGATTATCACATAAACACACACCCTATAACCTACAACGTATAGAGTATTTCCTTTGTCATAATCATGGTTGAAATCTGTGTCAATATTATTAAAGACAAAGACATCAAGATTTTTAGATGAAGAACTGATTGTTTGGAGAAGGAATGAAGAGTCTTGGTACTTGTTATGGTGAAAGAGATGAATCTGTTAAAGACACAAGTTATAGTTCTAAAACTTACTGGAAAGTTTGATAAAATAGATACAAGGGAAAACATAGGTATATTTGAATTGATTTGGTGGTGACCGATGCAAAAAGTGGAATGAATTTGGTCTAACCATACTTACTGGTATACAAATTTCTATTTATCTTTTGGTTTGGAACATGATATGCATGATATAAATTGCATGAAACTTATACTGATATATATGATTATAATGATAAAATTGTGTGTTAATCAATTTGATATTTTGATGCACGATATTCATGGGTTGTTTTCATGCGTGATAAAACGGATAAACTAAAATGAAAAGCATTTTATCTATGGCGTGAATTGATAGTTTTAGTGGTTAATTCCGTGATGAATCTCAAACATGGAAACATGATCACATCATTTAAGTTCATATTGTTAAGTGAAACTGAATGAAAGAAGGCATTTGTGCTTTGGTAATTTATTTGTTTAAAATGATGAATCATGAGTTATCATTGTGATATGTATCTAATATGACTTGTCTATTATAAATGTTAATACATGCCTAGTAATTGGTGTTCATATTTCATGACTACATGAGATTCAATTTGGTTTTTTGTTCTTTTCATTGCCTCTGTGACAAATGGTTAAGGACTTTGTAACCTTGAAAAACAAAGTTTTGATTTCGAAGTTATGCGAAATTATGGAACTCTATATTTAATTCCAACGTTTATCCATAGACATGGAATTATGATATGAAAAGTAGTGGAAAAGGTTATTGAATCCTGCTGCATGATAGTCGACTTGTTAATTGATGATTCTTTAGAGTAAATTGGTGGAAAAGGTTATTGAATTTGCATGTTTAACAGTAAATTGAGTTGCAATTTAATTGTTTGATTGTTTGCATAAAAGATAAATGTATATATATGCGTGATGTATATTTAAACATAGACTCTCAGTCTGTGCTTGTTTGACGTTTATCCATGTTAAATTTTTCTATCAAAGTAACTTTCTTATATTTGTGTGAGTGAATTGGCTATAATTCATGGTCACTCTTGTTAGATGTTTAAAGTACAGTAAATCACATAATGTGATTTAAATAAAAGACACACTTTAATGGTTGTCTTTGTTTTTCCTCATGATCTATTGATGGTATAAATAGGGCATACGTTGTCTTGATCGGTGGTTTTGGAAAATGAACTGTCTTTTGTAAAGTTGTATTTCTGTGTGAAATAAAGGCATCTAAACTCTACTATGACATAGAGTGCAGTGATTACGCCGTAACATATGTGTATGGTTACGTCGGAATCGTGCTGGGTGGGTGGCAAAAATCATTTGGGAATTGGTTACGCCGTAACCAATTAATGGGTTTACGCCGTAAACATTTGATTTATGTCGTAACCAGAAAAACAAAATGACTTGATTAAAACCTTACGCACGGATAGAGGTGGTAAATATTATGATCATGTATTTTTCCATGTTATCTTACTCGGTTTTGAGTGAGGGGTTCTGGGGAGAAGCCATGTTGACGACTTGCTATTTATTGAACAGGGTTCCGAACAAAAGGAACAAGAATACCCCATATGAACTTTGGTATAAGAAACGACCCAACTTGTCATTTTTGTGAGTTTAGGGTTGTAGGGCCATAGTTAGGCTTTCAGACCCGAAAAAGAAAACTTCGGGTGAAAATGGTATTGATTGCATCTTTGTTGGATATGCTGAGCATTCTAATGCATATAGGTTTTATGTTATTGAACCTAATGAATTTGTTTCTATTAACTCAATTATAGAATCAAGAGATGCAATATTTGATGAGAATCGTTTCTCTTCAATACCTGGACCAAAGGATATTATTCCAAATTCGATCAAATCTCAAAGGGATGATCATTCTGATGATGTACCAAGTGAGACTCCCGAACCTCGTAAAGGTAAAAGAGCTAGGAAAGCTAAATCATATGGTTCTGATTTTTAGCTATATTTAGTTGAGGGATCAAGAGATCAAGTTGGATTACAATAATCTTACTGCTATAGTATAGAGGGGGATCCTAGAACATATAATGAGGCTATGCAATCTTGTGATGCTACTTTCTGGAAAGAAGCATTTGATGATGAGATTGGTTCTATTATGGAAAATAATACATGGGTTTTATCTAATTTACCCCTTGGTTGCAAACCTCTAGGTTGCAAATGGATCTTCAAAAGGAAGATGAAAGTCGATGAAACAATTGACAAGTTTAAAGCCCGATTGGTAATCCAAGGCTTTAGACAAAAGGAAGGGATCGACTACTTCAATACCTATGCACCAGTTGCTCGTATCACTACTATTATATTGTTGTTAGCATTAGCAGCTATTCACAATCTAGTGATCCATCAAATGGATGTCAAAACAACATTCTTAAATGGTAATTTGGATGAACAAGTGTATATGAAGCAACCGGAAGGATTTGTTATGCCAGGTAATGAGCATAAGGTGTGTAAGCTGGTTAAGTCGTTGTATGGGCTGAAACAAGCACCTAAGCAGTGGCATCAAAAGTTTGATGAGGTTGTGTTGTAAAGTGATTTTCACTTAACCAATCTGGCAAGTGTGTATATAGCAAATTTGATAGCTCCGGTAAAGGTGTTATAATTTGTTTATATGTTGATGACATGTTGATTTTCAGAACTGATCAAAATCAAGTTGATAAAACTAAGAAGTTTTGTCATCAAGGTTTTCCATGAAAGATATAGGAGAAGCATACGTTATTCTTGGTATTAAAATTAAACGTGTGAATAAAGGGATTGTAATTACACAATCTCATTATATTGAGAAAATACTCAAGAAATGTAATCGTAAAGATTGTTCTCGGGTGAGTACTCCTATGGATCTGGTAGAAAAGCTTAAGTCAAATATAAGTAAACTTGTGGATCAGCTCGAATATTCAAGAGCTATTGGTTGCTTGATGTATGCTATGACTAGCACTAGACCTGATATTGCTTATACAGTTGGTAGATTGAGCAAGTTTACTAGTAATCCTAGTAGACAACATTGATAATCAATAACAAGGGTATTCAAGTACTTAAAGGGTACTATGAATTATGGTTTATCATATGTTGGATATCCTTCGGTGTTAGAAGGTTATTCAGATGCTAGCTGGATAAATCAAGTTGAAGATTCATCTTCTACTAGTGGATGGGTGTTCCTGCTTAGGAGAGGTGCCATTTCATGGGCTTCCAAGAAGCAAACATGCATCACTGGTGCTACTATGGAATCTGAGTTTGTAGCATTGGCTGCTGCTGGTAAAGAAGCAGAATGGCTAAGAAACTTAATACTCAAGATTTTGATATGGTCAAAACTAATAGCACCAATTTCTATCCATTGTGATAGTGCTGCCACATTGGCTAAAGCATATAGTCAAATGTATAATGGCAAGTCTAGACACTTAGGTGTTAGACATAGTATGATTATGGAGTTAATCATGAACGGTGTGATTTCTATTAAGTTTGTCCGGTCACAACAGAATCTAGCAGACCACTTGACGAAGGGTCTAGCTAGGGACTTAATGAATAAGTCAGTGATAGGGATGTGATTAAAGTCTATTTAAATCTACTACCTATGAGATACCCAATTCCCTTATAATACAACGTTAAAAGCTGAATTCAATGTGGAAAGCTCATAGCTAGAGATTGGAACACATGTGTTTATCTTCCCGAGGTATGTGTTCAGACCTGCAAGTGATGTTAGGTTGAAGTTTACCTTCTTAATGGTTCTTTTGAAAAAGTGCAATGCAGGGCATGACTAAAAGAAACCACCTATGTGAACATGAAGTTTTGCCGCTTCAAGAAGCTTGGAATTGGCTTCCTATATGTTCATTAGTGGATTGGGACACATGGCTTGTAAAGTGTCAAGTAAACGAACATTAGAGTGTTGTAGAAATGAATGTGTATAGTATCTTCATGTATTCAAATGGATTGACGGGTTCAATCGTTACGACACCCCGATTATCGAATATTTGGAATGTGTATTATACTAAAATGAAAATTCAATCGCAAGACATTTTCATTTATGCATTTGTTTGTTTCGTTATGTTTGCTATAACATAATGACATATATCATATATATTTTTAGTAAATCAAGGATTACACTAAAATGGGGGGGGGTGTTGGTGATTTTAGTGTCATCAACGGCCATTTAAGTAATGGAGATTTACTAGAGACCGATGAGATCTCATGTTTGGCTCGGATACGAGTTAGGGAAATGTGGAGCGCACACTCGTTGAGCTAATATGAAATCTACTAAGACAAAAATGCAGGTGTTACGCTGTAACATATGTTGTTACGCCGTAAACCAGGTTGGGGATGATTACGCTATAACCTATCTGTTTGGTTACATCGTAACATGAAGTTAGTATCAAAGGCTTGTTGGATTATGCCGTAACAGGTAATGTTACGCCGTAACAAGTGAAGTTATTATGACATTACGCCTTAACTAAAGAGTTTACGCCGTAAAGTCTTGTCAGATGGTTAAATGCAGTTCGAGTTTAACTAATTCTAACCACCAAAAAACCAACCAAAACTGTCTTATATATCTATCATAAGTACAGATAGATAGGGCTCAGGACATAAGAACGAAAACACACTTACAATTCCTCTCTTGTTCTTGATTTATGTTCTTGTGCCTAGACATAAATTGTTATTCTTCTTGAATTATCCCGATAGAGATTTTGTGCAACCTAGGCATATATAGGGTCGAAATACTTTATACGGAAAGTGAACTCAACATGATTCAAATAAGAAATCCAGGATTATCACATAAACACACACCCTATAACCTACAATTTTTTCATCGACGGCCAATGCACCTCTCTGAATAAGGTTAATTTCGCTTAATTAACTTTATGTTGCATTGCTGGATATGGTGTATTAACATTCAATTCCTTTTTGTTTTTAATTACTCTCATATTTGAAGTAACCAGAGGAAAAAATTAGTTATGTGCATACTACCAAAGATTGATAAAGTACACATATATATATTAGGGTAAAACAAGAAACTATTCAAGCCTAAAACTATTCAAGATTTATAAATGAGGATACTGTGTAATGCCTTAGATTTGTATTGATTAGTATTTCTCTATAGGCTATGATTTTGTTGATAGAAAAAATGCCTAAAAATGTTATTGATATTTTTCGACTTCTCTACGTTTTGATAATCACAAAATGTAAAAACGCTCTATGTAAAATTAAACGTAAACAAGTAATTAGTCGTAAATTTTCATTTCAAAAATTAATCACTTAAAGGTATGACTAAATAAATGCTAATTTATTTGTTATCAAAGGAATTATTTTTCTTCTAAACCTTCCATTTTTATAAAATGTAACAAACAAATTTAAAACTTAAGCAAAATATTTTTGATATTTACAATAATTGTTTTATTCAAAATAAATATTTTAAATTCAAATTTTCCACCTAAAAATGGATAAAAATGATCCAGGAAACACCTCCACTGGAAAAGACAAAAATGGGAGCGTCCTACTATGGGAGATCCCCTTATAGGTAAAGGCGGCCCCTTATTGATAAAGGGGCCTACCATAGAGCTAAGGGGGCTGGCCAGCTAAAAATGCTCCCAGCTTTGCCTATAAATAGTTGAATGTTCCCCACAGATTTCTCACCTTTTGCACTCACTTTCTTTCTGTTCTAAATCAGTTTATACATCTCCTACAATCCTTTGATCATTTAATCTTAAACTTTTGTTTCCAAGTGATTCAAGCTTAGATACTCAAGTGCGAGAGAAGAATACTTCTTATCATCAAGTCAAGAAGTATTATAGCTTAGTTGGTGTTCAAGTAACGTAGTTACGATTGTGGTGTATCTTGTAATTCATTTATATCTCGTGTGATTGTGTGTAATAGTTAGATCGGGTTGATCGTGTTAGTGTTTAGGTGAAGTGATATCTTGTTAGTGTGGTTAGTATTTTAGGCCTCAAAATACAAGCGTGTGGTAGATTGGTTCTAGCTAAGATTAGGACTCGACATTTGGCTTAGTGTCAGAAATTGGTGTAAGCTACTTGTGTACGGTTTTCTCCGCCTAAAGTGAGTTTGTTGACATAGTGAAGAGAACTCTTGAGTTGGGTACTCAAGGAGTGGAGTAGGGCGAAGAGGAGCTTCGTTACCGAACCACTATAAATCCGTGTGTTGTGGTTTGATCTTTCTAACTCTTATCTCTTGTCTTATAAATTTACATTATTACTCATTGTCATTTATTTACTTAAATAGAATGTTCATATTGTGTGTACATTGAGATCACATAAAATCGAATCTAACTTTTTATATACAAACGTCACATTAATTTAAAAAGCTGCAAACTATTTAACCTCCCCTTCTAGTTTCCACAATTGGTATCAGAAGCCGGGTTAAACATCATTTTTAAAATAAATTATATTTTAAAACTTGAATCGATCTATGGAATCGAAAAAATATTTAGAAGGGCAATCCATGCAAAGACCATCACTATTTGAAAGTGATGGATTTATCTATTGGAAAAATAGATTCGAAACTTATGTAAAATCAAAAGATCTAGATTTTGGCATGTTATTACCTATGGCGATTTTCCTCATATTCAAAATAATCACGAAACTAAAGGGGATGAAATTGTACCATTTGACAAACAAAGTGACTATCTTAAAAAGAAACTTGCTAAAAATAATGAAGCTAAAATGGTAATTTTTAATGCTTTACCACGTCAAGAATATGAAAGAATTTTTATGTGCAAAACCGAAAAAGAAATTTGGGATACTTTATTAATCACTCACCAAGGTAATAGTCAAGTCAAGGATAACAAAATAGATCTTCTTGTTCAACAATATGAACAATTTACAATTCCAAAAGAGGAATCGATAGATAATGATTTTGCTAGATTTAACACTATCATTACTAGTCTAAAAGCACTTAAAGGTTTTTCTATCAAGAACTATGTTAGGAAATTTCTTAGGGTACTTCATCCTAAATGGCATGCAAAAGTCACGGCTATTAAAGAGTCGAAGGATTTGACATCACTATCACTTGACGAACTTATCGACAACTTGAAAGTATATGAAGTGATAATAAAGAGAGATTCTGAAATGGTCAAAGGGAAAAGAGAACAAAGTAAATCTCTCGCTTTAAAGGCTAAAAAGGAATCTTGTGATGAAGAAAGTTTGACTTTCGATAGTGAAGACGAAGAATATGATATGGCCATTGAGAGACTTCAAGAAATTCTTCAAAATACGAGGAAGGTTTGTAAGACAAGCACGCGATGAAAGAAAGTCATTTCAAAGAAGTAAAGATGACAAAAATGGTAAAAGTGAAAGAAAATATTTTAGATGCGTAGATCCGAATCACCTCATCGGAGAATGCCCAAAGTCACCAAGAAGCAAAAACCAAAGGGCTTTTGTTGGAGGAACATGAAGCGATAGCGGCGAAGATGAGGAAGATAAGACTAAAGACGAAACTTGTCTTGTGGTTCAAACATCAAACGAGGTACGTTCTGAAACCGAATTTTATAGTGATGATTTATCATCAATAGATGACTTATTTAGATAGCACATATCATCGCTTATGCAAATTAGGATTGAAAGTAATTTTTAAAAACAAGTCATTAAAATCTACTAAAAATCGGCTAGAAGATGAATTATTCAAATTAAAAGAAAAATTATCTAAATTAGAGAAAAATAAAGTAATTAATGTAGAATGTAAAACATGTCAAAACCTTAAGAATGAAAATGAGAAACTTAAAGAGGAAATGACTAAGCTCAACCAATTTAATAAAAGTACTCATTCTCTTGAGAAAATGTTAAGTTTTCAGAAATCATCCAGAGACAAATCAGGTCTAGGATTTAATTCGGCCGAAGCGTCCACGAGCGGGACTAAAAAAATTAACTTTGTAAAACCACAAGAACTTGAACCCAAATATATTAAAGAAAAGTCCGTCGAATTAAATTCAAGTCCGAAACCTAAACATTCACTTATAAACAATATTAAAGCTCCCGGTGTAACTAATGACGAAGGAAAATATTTTCATAAACCATCTTTAAAACCCAGAGTTAAATTTACCAAACCCAAAGTAAGGTCAAAAACTCCACCTCCAAAAGGAATAATAATTCTCGTCTCTAAAATACCACAACCTAGGAGAAACCAAGATAGACAAAATTACTCTAATGTATATCTTATGATGTGGAATAATTCCCAACATCAAAACTATATTTCATGGGGAATTTGTCCACCATTTGTACACCCAAATCAAATGTAACATATGCAAAGGATGTTCAACACTAACAATTTCGGACCCATGAGATATTGGGGACCAAATGCTTGAATTATTACTTTATTAAGGTAGATATGCTTAGAGACAAATTTTGGAACTCGATGAGTAGATTGAAGATTATGAATGCTCTTAATTCATGAGGAGTTATCAAAAGATATTGTCTACAAACAAAGCATGTAATGGAGGTGATACTATTCTCATTAGTAATCTAAGTGGAAACATCATAGGCAAAGGTATGATCCCTCTTTATTGAAATTATTTAAGCACGTAGAATACGTAAAACTGTGTGTGTTAAGCATTAGTTAAATATGTGATAATAAGTGTCAAGTAATATCTATCAAACGTGATAGCAAAATAAGTTCTTGAAAATGAATTTTGCTTGTCTAAATGATATCTTAACTAGAAATAAGAATTAGATTAGTTGCCTAGGATTATAATCAAAAAGGAGAAATTAATTACGATAAATTCTAGGCACCCGTAGCTAAATTAGGACTCACTTCATACCTTTATAAAATGGAAATCTTCTATGTCCACAAGTAGTGTACTCACATAGGAGAAGGAAGGTGAGTCGGTGGGTAATAATTAACTTAGAAGTAGGATTAGTTAATAATTATATGTAAGCGTCGGAAAGGCATGACACTATGGATGAGACAAACTCCCATCGACTACGACATCCGGCTCGACTACATGTCTACAAAGAACAACGTCTATAGGAACCAGCTAATCGAGCATTGACTCCAATTTAATATCTCTCTCTCTCTCTCTAAACATATTCATCATTTTTCTCTTCACGTAAACACTCTAAATCGTGACAATTAATTATTTCATCCGAAGTAATTAAAATATTCAATTCACGAAAGGTTAATTGAAAACGTAACTTAATCTCTGTTAAATCTTCTCTCGACTTGACAACTTGGTTATCTCATCCGGAATAATCAAAGTATTTTTAATTGACAAAAAGTTAATTAAAATGTCAACCAAATTCCGTCAATCTTCTCTAAACCTTTTCTCGTTCTAAAATCTCGACAACTTAAATATTTCATCCGAAATAATTAAAGCCCATTTAATTAATGAAAAGTTAATTAAACATGTCGAGTAAAACCTCTTATATAACTTCAACGTTATTTCTCGAGAACTAAATTATCTCAAATAACATACTAATAAAAACTAGTTAAAATCGAATAACCAAGAAAATTTGGTCGTCAGATAGGCGGTCCCCTTAGCTCTAAGGGGACCGGCCGTATAATGGAGGGCGGCCCCTTTATTGATAAGGGGGTCGGCCACTTAAAATTTCCAAACACCTCTCACCTGTACAAAACACATAGCCAAACACTCATTTTATTCTTCCTTTTCTTCCTGCGCTCACTATGACGAAAACACCATCACCAAAACTTCAAAATCCAACCTCCTAACTCAAAATCAATCCAATTCGCAAGGGGCAAACACCAACAACTTGAGTAACAACTAGTATTGTAAGCATTTCAATCTTTTTGACTTTTGATTTCATCCGATTTTGTTCATAATCAAAATTGGGAATTTTCAAATTTTGTTTGTTTTGTCTTTTATGTTCTTATGATTAGGATTAAGATATTCACAACTATCATGATTCCTGTAGTAGTAGGAATTCGAAAATTGCAATAGGATTGGTTCATGAATTTTTTTTGGGTCGAAATTTCACATAAACATATACATAATGTCAAATTTTTTTTAGAAATATTCAAAAATTACTTTCATACATTGTTGATTCATGCCAAAAACACGTTAAAATGAACACATATCTATTGTCAAAACATATATAATTCAATATACATTTTTCGACATCTTTGGTCAAAATATACAAAAATAAAAGAGTGTTTGGATCACTTCCTAGGGTCGTAGTCTAGAGTCGAAATGATCATCACTCCATTTTGTTACGTATATAAACAAATGATAAACTTGTATTAGTTGTCAAGATATATAATTCATATATATTTTGATACTTTTAGTAAAGATTCTAAAATAAAGGGGCATTTGGATTATCGTCTAGGATTATGGTCTAGAGTCAAAATAATCATTATTTCAGTTTTCTTAAGTTACACGTGATGAAATCATATTGGTTGTCGAAGTATACAACTTAATGTATATCATTCGACACTCTTGGTCAAGTCTTTCCCTAATAAAGGGGCGTTTAGATTATTTCCTAGAATTTATGTCTAAAGTCAAAATAATCCCTACTCTACTTTTGTTGAGCATAGAAACACTTGATAAACTTATATTCGGTGTCAAAATCTATAATTTAATATATACTTTTCAACACTCTAGGTTGAGTCAAATTAAATTAGGGAACACTTAGATTACTTCTTAGGTTTTATTTTTAGAGTCGAAGTAATCTTTGTTCCACATGTGTTTTGATTTAAGCTCCATTTTCTTTTATTATATATATATATATATATATATATGTCACACCCCTAAAATATCAGAGTATAATGGAAACTGAGGGAGTGTGACTTCATGATTATCATGCTTCTAAGCAACATAGAACGACCTCTATATGAGACGTTTTAAGAAAACGGATCACTTGAATTAGGAAATAATAAATTGTTTAACATTCAGCTGAAGCATACAATAGATAATACGACATCGTTTTTAAATAGTACAAGTGGTCTTTAGATAACTGGAAAAATAACTGCAATGCATGAGACTTCATATAGCATCTTCATTCTTAATACCTGAGAAAAACATTGCTAAAGTGTCAACATAAAGTTGGTGAGTTCATAGGTTTGTTTAAGCAAAAAATGTAGTGTTTATGAATCACAAGATTTCACCCGCATATGACGATATAACAGTTACAAAGTCATATAAATTGCATTACTATTTTATAAGCTCATGACACCGAGCGTTAACATATACCAACAATAAATGAATGCCCTTGCAGGTGTCTAACCCGGGACACCCGTAGTCTGACTCAAATGAAACTGTGTTTGCTTGACTAATGTCAGTCCAAGACAAACAGGGATTGTCAATCCCGATAGATCTATCCATAACATTCGCGCTCACAAAGATTGACGGTTCATGATAATTCGGGCAAATAGCAACTTGGGTTAAATCGGGACTTAGACCAATCAGTAATGAGTAATTGTACTTGTATTCACACGTTTAAAATAAGCAATGTTCTCACCCCAAAAGATGATTTAAAACAGTAGAGTAGGGGCTATGAAAACTCACCTTGACGGTTAATCGTTGGAGATTGGAAAGGAAATTAAGGCACGTCAATTGGCGACTCAGTCAAACACCTAAGTAATTATAACAATTACTGAGTTTACAATCTAAAATTAATGTATGCAGTAAATTATGCAATTGGTCAAAGGGTATTGTTGTTTAGGAATTGACGTCTTTACGTTTTCAAAGTGTTGATTAAACCGTTGGCTCTAGGGATGGCTTTACGATTTTAAATATCTATACAGAAATCTATACTATTATGCATCGAAAGTTATATTCACGAGTCCATGTGATTTATATCTAAAGAAAATACAAGCATTATTGGTAAGTTACTAAGTATACATATATTTTCTCGTCGTGTTTATCCATTTATATTGTCTTCGTTGCTTAATTTGGGAAGTTATTAATTTTACATCTCATGGTTAACTCGACTCGTTTAATATATATATATATATATATATATATATATATATATATATATATATATATATATATATATATATTTTCCTTAGATAATATAGGCAACCTTGTATAACTTTTCATGTTTTAAAAAAAAAAATTCGAATGAACTTTAAAATACCTTTAACGTTAAGTAAGTTTTATAAATCGCGTTAAATGAATCTCGTTATCATTATTCCTTGTTTGACGCAAAATCGTTGTTTTATAACCTTTCGAGGAACTCCTTTACTTGTTTCGTTTGAGACTTGATGTGACACCTCTGAAAAATGTAGAACTTTTATCCTGTTAATGCAAAGTATGTATCGCAAGCATTTGCTAATTGTCATTATTTTTCTAATAAAAGTTATCCTTCAAGTGGCATACAATACTTTGTGCTAGCAAGAGCGGGCCGTTAGGTGTGGAACGCGTGTCGTGACACTAAAAATGTTGTAAGGGTGGTGGAGGCGACTTGAAATAGACGAGGGTTTTAGAAGGGGGAAAGAGGAGGAGGACTTGATAGCTGATGGGAATGCGAGTAGTACATCTTACTTTTCTTAACGGATCTAAATGGTAGTACATTGTTCGTGGGCTATATGTGGCGTAGGAGAGTTTAGTAATACGAGTTAGGAGGGGAGTGGTCTTTTCATTACTCATTCTCTTCTGAATCATCTGATTTTACTCTTTATATTTCTTATTTTTTCTATATCAAATATAACGTGTAAATCTACAACACACACTCACTCTATATAACTTAAGTTATGATATAGTGCGTATCTAAATGGAGAGGAGTGGAGGCGAGGAGCAAATTTTTAGGGGTTTAGAGTGAATTTGTTTTTTGTTGTTTGGTGGTTTATGTAATTGTGTTTTCCTCAGTTTTTTAAAAAATTAAAAATTCCGAAATTATACCAATGAAATTTTCTTAAAATGTAAAGATATATATCTCTCTCTTTCTCCAATCATGGAGACCGCAGAATGAGCGTGACACGAGCGGATGTGATTAATCCTGACGCCGTCTCCCACCTGAGAGCGAGATATCTATATATATTTCTCTGTGGTTTGTAAAAAAAAATTGCACCAAATCTACTAGTCATTTCCTGTAGAAACACATCTCTAAAACCTAATTAAGTTACACAATCATATGACCGAACACTACACAAGACGCGAAGTAATCATAACCACATTTATTTAATCTATGTTATGACTGGTATCTAAGAAACCTGTTTTCTTTAACATTTTATGTTATACAGGTAGTCACTGTAAGACGAAGTAAAAATCAATACAAAGCATGATCAATAATAATCCAAACTATAGAACCAAATATTAAATTTAAACACACAAACACGCAAAATGCTTTTAATTTATTTGGAGGCCGCCCAAGACGCTTTTATATATCTTTTACACATCTGTTTAACTAGACCGATCACACGCCCTGAGCGAGAGTGCGAGCGTCTCCTTCGTCTCAAGTCGCGAGATATCAAATATTCTCTAGTTCTAAACATTCCTATAGCCCTATTATCTCTTTACCCCTACACATGTCCGTCATTTCAGTCGTCGTTCTTAGAGAGTGACTGATTTCATGTGCTCTTTTATTACACACACATCTCTATAGTGTGTGAGAATTCTCTCATTTGCTAGCCGTATCATATATCATCTATCTTCTCGAATCTGTCTTTGGTTTCGTCGGTTAAACTGTCTCTAATCCATGAAAGGTCACGAGTCATAATGATATTACGAAAAAAACTTACTCTAACGTCTTTGAGTGAGTGAGAGCGAGAGGTGAGTGTGATTGAACTAAAATCAATTCAACAATCCATGACACTCTCGGAAATATAATGTATTTCCTACTATTTACATTCCAGGAAGGATTTTTGTAAATTCGTATTGTAATATAAGAAAGAGAGTAGTTCGTGCGTAGTGAAGTGAGAGTTCAACACACATGACACATTAAAATGTGAGAGTTTGAATGTATATATATATGTGGGTAAGTGGTGTGTCTATGGGGAGATTATGAGTTTAGGGGGATAGGATATTGAATTTTATGTGTGTGATGTTGGTGTGGTGGAGGTATATAAGAAGTATTGTAGGGGTGATGTGTGAGAGCGTATATATCCATTGGTGGTTTATATCTATCTCTGTAGGTTTTTAGGTCGGTTTAGATAATTTTATTTTGTTAATTGGTATGGTACATACACATTAATGATATTTAATAATATAGTACTGAACATTACATTATCTGTGCGATCGAGTATGTTCTGTTTGAGAGAGAGCTAGCTAGAGAGATTGAGGGAGAATGAATTGAGATTTTGTGATTATATAAATAGGGATTACTTGGGGTTAGTTGGGTGGGGGGTGTGGTGATTTTTATAGGTTTGTTGTGGTTGTATGAGTCTTTGGAGGGTATATGAGTACACACATGGTTGTTCACGGAAGAGGAAACACACACAGGAAGGAGGATTAGAGAAGGTAGGCAGAAGTTAGGGATGGTGGTATGGGTTAGGAGAAATGTGGGTGGTGGGAGGGATTAGTGGAAAGGGGATAAAGTGATATGATTTGTAGGTTTGGGTGTTGGAGTGTGGTTTTGTATGGGGGGTTTGTGGTGGGAATTGGGGGGATAAGGTTGGTTGGGTTGTGGGTTTGGGGTGGGGTGTGGTTGGGGTAGAGGGGTTGAAATGGTGGTGGGAAAGAGGGTTTGTAATTTGTTTGGTGTTAGTTTGTAGGATGGGGGTTTGGGTTGGTGGGGGGGGAGGTGGTTATATGGGGGTTTTTGTGGTGATTAGTGTGTGGTATATGTGGGGGGATTGAGGGAGGGTTGTTGGTGATTTTTTTTAGTGTGTGTGGGTTATGGGTGGGGTAGGGGAGGTATAGGGGATATTGGTGGGAGAAAAGATGGAGTATTGGGTGAAGGATTTGTGGGGATTGGGGGGTGGGAATTATAGAATGGGTTGGGTGGGGTTTGATGAGTATTTGGGTGTATTTTATTGAGGAGGTGTGAGGTGGGGAGGGGATGTGGGTTTGTGGTGGTTGGTGGGGGTATGTGTGTGGGAATTATGGTGTAATTTTTTAGTATAGTAGGATGGGGTTATGATGTTGGTGAGAGGGGGTTGGTGTGGGAAGTTGATAGTTGTGAGTTGAGGGTTGAGGTGGATTTGATGTGGGTGGGGTGAGGTGTGGTGTTGAGTTTGTTGGAGTGGGTTAAAAAAAGTGAGTTTAAGTTGGATTTAGTGTTTTTAGGTGGGGATGGGAGTTTAGGGGTATAAGGGGGGGGGGGGTATGTTTGATAGGGTAAGTAATTTATGTTTGTGAGTTTGATGTAGTTGTAAATTGGGGTGTTGGAGGTTAATGGGTTTGTTGTATTGATTTGTTGTGTTATTAATTGGGTTAAGGTAAGGTGGTTTATTGGGGTGTAATTTTTGTTTATGGTGGTTGTGGTGTTGGATTGGGGGGAAGTGGTTGGTAGAGAGGGAGTTAAGTAGGGGAGAGGAGGGGAGGAGGTTTTGGTAGGGGTGGGTTGGGGTGGAGGTTTGTGGATTGATAAAAGTTTTAGAGGGGTGTGAGGGTGGGGGGGGGTTTTTTGTGGAGGGTTGGGAGGTGATACAACATATTGTGAGGTCCTATACGGCGTTATTGGGGGTTTCGGGGTTGTTCCACGTCGAATCTTCCAGAATCTTTAATTACTCAATATAGGATACGGCGTATATTGGTCTTCTGGATACGACGTATACATCTTTAGTTCTTCGTGGTTTCTTGTGAAGTGCAGGCATAGATACGCCGTATCTTCCTTGATGGATACGGCGTATAGAATGTCATAACAGTATTCTTTAATTTCTCTTTAAGCTCCAGAATGCGTTGCCTTTTAGCTAATCTTCACAAGTAATCCATAAATTACTGTAAATCTCAATATAAACATTAAGTACGACAATTCCTTGCATAATTATGACGCACAAAAATAGTTTATTTACAGTGGGATAATGATGCTATAAAAAGTTACGTAATTGATGTCAACAAATATCGACCCCCATTTGAATCCTACTTGTCCTCAAGTAGACTTTAGAAAATTTATGAAAATGTATCCCAACCGTAGTCATGGATTTTTTCTTTAAGCATTTATTTGTTTTATTACTAGTACACAACCAGACACTTCATGAAATAGGAAAATGAAAACTCTCAATTCGCTCAACTAATCTATGTTATAACATTTAACTAGTTCGCTCAATTACTTGGTCGTGACGAGTATTATATCATAGGATTAGCAAGGATACACATCTCCACCACTAAATCTAAGAAGTAACAAGTTTATAAAGGTAAATTAGGTTTTTGGTTTTAGGGTTTGATCACTCTTTCTAGTCTCTATCGATACTAATATTCCAAAAAGGCGATGAACCACACATATACATCCATAACGATGGAATAGACACACATGGTTGCATTCATTCATTAACTCGAATAAGCTAAAGAATATGACAGTAGTCTCACCAAAATCGTATAACAGCAAGGATCGACAACCATATAATACACATCCGTAGACGACGTAATCGACATACAATATTGCATTTAATTCCCATCACTCTTAGTAAAGAGCCAAGGTTATACGAAGATTGATATAGGGGTAGGTATATCTTCTAACTTTCACCAAAAGTAATAAACTAACAAGGCGGACAAAATCACACATACATGATCGTAACGATGGAATAGACATATGTGATTGCTCGCATCCTCATTCGAGTAAGACCAAATGTTACAGATTAGGAAAGGGAAAATAATTGTTGTTAAATAAAAAGAACAAACAAATAGATTAAAGTCCAAATAGAATAAGGTAACAATGTTTGCTAGTTACTTTCCCTACCATACCCATGATAAATACATAAATCAAGATAGTGCCATGTTTAGTAGACACGAACCAGACTCAAAAAATGTCTTGATTAAAGATAAATGAAAACAACCCTTAGTTGGTGTTCCCATAACGGACAACTCTCAATCGTCCATAATATACATACTTTACAAAAATTAGTGGTGATATCTACCACTCTATACAAAACTTTACATCGTTGATTTATAACACCTATCAACGAATAATCGATCCTTCAAATAATTACATCGGTTTAAGCTTATAAGAACCGACTATCTACTTCTCCAAACTTCATCCTCTTTTTTTGTTGCAATTTTCTAATAATTTTTTTTGATTTTGTTTTCGAACATAAACATAAGCACACTACGAATTTCGGTATAATTTCACCATCTTCACGATCTCAATAAATCCGTTATTTTTATTATAGATCCTCCAGTACTTTAGGATATACATATAATTTGTGAAAGTAGCAAAACATACTGAAAAACTACTACTTTTACATTCCCATTGCTGAGTAAATATTCCTAACCTAATATGGCTGAAAAATCAACAACGTTGCCCAATTGCATTGGCAATTTTACCGACCATAACCAAATTTAGAAATTTTCCCATTGCAATACAGAAATACAAATACTTTACACAAAAGCAACTGAGCAACCGATTGAAGGACTTAATCTAATAGGTAGGCTAAGGTGTAAATGTGTAACGAAACAAACATTTGGTGTGAAAAAGACAGGAATGGCTCAACTTGTTTTTTCTAGGGGAATCTTACTCTAAAAATGAGAGTAAACAAAGGGTTTATACGAGAGTTAACTAACCAGTGTGGTTATTTAATATCACAACATATAGGCTTTTTGGGTGTAATCATAGAAATTTACTAGTTTAAACAACTTATTCCATCTATTTAAAATATTACTTATTTAATTTGTCGTCTCAAATAGATATACAAGCCAAGTTTCTAAAGTCTACAACACACTGAGCACACTCATAGTTTGAGGAAATTTGGTAAACATTAGGAAACAGATAAGCTAAAACTTTACAAAAACTACAAGGTTTATTGTGCGGGTTATGTAACTTATAAATTTATAAAAGTATGCTTGAAAAAATTTAAAATTTAGGCATAATTTAAGCATTTTATTGTGAAAAATAGGACAAGTAAGCGTTCTAATTCTCCCCCTTCCACTTGAATTATACAACACCCTCGTTATATAAATATAACATATAAAACATGAAACTAATGAATTAGAACTAAAAACTCCTTTGTGGATTTGCTCGTACGATCCTCTAGTAGTTACGTTATGATGAGCAAGATATTATGTGTTGTAAAATGCGTTGATATCACATGACTAAACACATAGAACTCCAGAGTATAAATACTTCCACCAAAGTGGTCTTTTTCTTTCAGTAGGTCCTGTATAAGATACAAGAAAAACCAATACAATTCTATCTTGATACTCGATGGTTAGAAAACAAAAAAACATAAAAATAAACTATACAGGCTGTTGATATGCCGTATCCCAAAACCACGATACGTCGTATTGAGACCTGTAAAAGGTATCTGAAGTACGGGTCAGATTGTCAAATATGTCGTATCATATAATGAATATGCCGTATTGACATATCCGACAATAAAGTTTTGAATGCTAAAAATAAAGGACTAGATTTACTCCAGAACAATCAATACGCCATATGGTGGGGTTTTATACACCTTATAATGTTCTAGGTAGACAGACCGATAAATAAAAACAACCTGTAGCCTCCCGGCAAGCACTTTTCATTACAACGAAGTCTTTAAGTTAGACTTTTCTTCAGCTCTTCATCCTGCCCTTGTCACGAACCATCCTTCGTCTATGATATGAAATATTTGTTGGTAAGCATGACACGCATCATCTTTAGTTCTTGTCAAATCATTGTAATCGCATTATTTAATAGCAATATACTTCTCTGCTGGTCCAAAAGAGTACTTGATCATCTCAAACCTTCTAATTTCGCAAACCGGCGGTTCTGGGTGGGGATTTCTAAGCAATTCGCACCTATCTTCTTCGCATTCCTCATCACTAGCTTGATAAGATGCGTTATCCCGAACCAAGTCATTGTCAAAGTTGTCGATGCCATGATCATTATTCGGATTTGCCTTTCTTCTTGATTACCTCCTTCATCATTCACCTTCATGATTGTTAAATGTTCTTAAAACCAAGTAAGGGTTATAGGTTAGCATCGATAATGGTTACTCATAAGCCCCATTATATGATTTGCTCTAATTAGAGAATGGAGAACATTCATGATTATTCATTTTCCACCAATATTGTTCGAGTTTAACAAATAACTCATAATCAAGCTCATGAAAGTTTCTGAAGCATCCTTTCAACCATGCATAAAAATTTATCACTCCTTGAGTTGCATCTCCCCATGTCCTTTCATAGATGGTTGTTTGCTTCAAAGCTTCATCCTCTAACTTTCCATCTACTAAATCATCGTACCATTCGTAATCTTGAAAGTAGGTCATGTAACTAACTCAAACCATCCCCAATAATTCTCCTCCATTGCAGAACCCTTCATTATTTGAATTGCAAGTGGGCCATTTAGCATTCCCATTCTTGAAATGGGTAGGATCACAAATATGATGGATGTCATCAATGGGAATTTCATTTTCTGACCACAGTTCCTTAGGAACCCATGGTATTCCTTTGTTTCATTCGTCCAACCATTCATTTTTAAACTCATCACATGTCTTAAATCCGAGGATATCGCTAGTAAGTAAATCGGTATCAATATTGAGAAGGTAATTGAATTCGTCAAATGCCTTGCATATAGGTGTCTCGAAGTCGAATACGTCGGTCTCGATCTTCAAGATTTCATCAACTTCGTCCTTATCGATTAAATTTTCATTATAAGGATCAGAAATTTCTTCGTCATTAAGTTCCACTTCATCATCACCTCTTGTCCAATAGACCCATAATGCATTCTTCGTATACCGATCCATCGTTTTATGGTTATAGAATTTCAAAGCTAACCATTCAGCAAATTCAAACACAGATTGGTCATATTTCCAAACACATCAATTCCACTTCACCCATTGTTTCTAAATATTCCATATTCATCAAATTTATCTTGAAGCTCAAACTAGAGCATTTGGAAATTACTTCTCGCGTGACCTTAACATCAACCTCTTATGAGCGCCAAATATTAAATCAAGCCATTGCACAACAGTGACTTCCATTACCCTCGCCTAATCTTTTGTTAACGAAAAATCCATAGCTACAACGTAAATTCCATCATTCTCATCATACATACTTCATAGGTTTATACACATCCAAGATCCTCATCAGCCCCATCTTTCTTATCACATGGAATTCTAGAAAGCCAAGGAATCTCAACTTCCATGAGTAACAGCAAATCGAGTCATCCATTCCACTCAAACAGTTGAATTCATCAAAAAATAGTTCCTGTGTAGAATTGCATGCGAACATAATCATCGTTTGATCTTGAGTATTCCAAGTTTTTTCGAAATCCTCACTCGAATCACCTTCATCTAATCTACTGAAAAAGGAACCAAAAATCATCATTAGAACAGTTTGGGAATAGGTATATGGACATTTAAGCTGTGAAATTCGAATATGAAAACTATTTCTTGTGTATCAGAATAATTGATACACTGTATATCAATGGATTTGAATATGCCGTATGGATCAATTGTACACATACACTGTATTGAATGGTTAAGCAGATACTTTTATTCAATTGATTTGAAACTCCCACCGATTATTCGACCATAACAATAAACAAAAACAAACTAGAAACAGAATAGATAAAACAAACATACAAACATACAAAAATAAAAACAAGCAAGTAAAATGGTTGATCTGACACTAAGACTAAAAAATTATAATTTTACACTAATTAAATTACAGAACGTTATTTGTTGATCAAGGGAATCAGAATGTTATTTGTTGATCCCGGGTCACCTGCTAGTCTAACTTGTTCACTAAACCAATGGTAAAGATAGGTCAATATTTGTGAGTCTCTTAAGAATTTTCTAGATATACCAACTGCGAATATGGAGAGCCATCCCTACTAAAAAAGATAGAATATTAATCTAGCTACTTGGTCGTAATCACTAGACCCACTAATGATAGGTCACATACTTAAGCACAATACTGACCAGTATGAACGAAATTAGTTATTAAAGCATAATCAACAATCAACGATAAATTAAGCATCGATATAAACAAACTAAATGTTAATGATTAACATACTCATGGCAATACCCAATGGTATTAGCCCTTAACCTTGTGAATGTATACAACATAATAATGAACAACCAAGGGACCCTAACCGAGTAAACAAATGAGTACAAAAATTGAACTGATTATCAAGAAGTCTGAAATTACAAGTGGTTTTCCACATGTAATACGACGCAGTGCGAGACCTACTTTGCTCTTCTTGTCTTCTGAAAATCAACTTTTGTTGTAATGGTATCGTAAATATGATCAAGTACACCTAAAATTTGTTTTAGGTCTTCTATTTATGGTGTGGGGAATTTATTCGATACGCCGTATTGGTCGAGGTCAATATGGCATATTGGGTGTTTTCTTGGAGTAAGGGCCTACTTCAATATCTTCAGAATATTTAATTAGCTCAGTATAGATACGATGTATATTGGACATTCTGGAATACTACATATTAATATTTATGTTCTTCGTAGTTCTTGTGAAGTGCAGTCACAGATCGCCATATCTTCCTTGAAGGATACGAGCATATAAAAATGTCATAAAAGTATTCTTCAGATTTCTTCGTTTAAGCTCCAAATGCGTGCTTTTAAGCTAATCTTTACAAATTACTCCATAATTACTGCAAATCTCAAATATAAACGATTAAGTACCAATACTCGCAATAATTATACAAAAATGGGTAATTTTCATAGGATAAATGATGCTCTAAAAATGATGTTATTTGATGTCATCAGATGCCATAAAGCTGGACACCAATTCTTTGAGATTTGATTGATTATTAAAATTTTGAGGATTTTTGTTGAAGGAGCGGTTGGAGAATGAACCGTTGGGCTGAAAACGATTAGGTGGGTTTGAAAAATTGTTTTGAGAATTTTGAGGCTGCCTCGCACCTAAGGATAGTTGACTTATCCATACAGAATTATAGTGTTCACCAAGATTTTTTCTGTGGGTTGAAAGCTAATCACTTTACCCTCGCCTTCGTATAGTACTGAGGATGCGTAATCACTAAAAGCTGCTCGGATTCTTCTGCAATATGAGTGTCGTGGAACAACTACATATCTCGCATAAAAAAGTGATTTTGTTCACTTGGAACGGATGAATTTACAGCAAATAGCGTCCATCAAGTGTTGGAGCTTGATTTTTGAGCCTAATAAGACGACAGTGCGATTAATACGACTCTGAGGCAAAGAGATTGCATTGACCTTTAGCGAATCCTTTGGTCATTACAACTTTCATGGTCATAGAGGGCAAGTCCTGTTAAATTGCCAGGATTCTTCAACGTTTTATTTGTCACTAACTTAACGCCGTCGACTGATCGATGGTTCACATTGTGGCGGGATTGACATGGTCATAAAAGATTTTGACTTAGAGCCAAAGATTGATGCCATGATGAGGGACTTTTTGGAGTAAGTCCTTGAAACAAGTCCATGCTTCAGAAAGAGAACCACCTTGATGTTGTTGGAACATCATGATGTCATTTTAGAGTTTTGCAGTCCTTCCCGTAGAAAGAATTGTGCAAGGAAAAGGGTAGTAAGATCCTTCCAGGTAGAGATGGATCCTGTTGGAAGATATTCAAGCCAATTGCTAGCTTGATTACGAAGGAAAAATTTAAATAAACGTAGGCGCGTCCTTTCCCTGTTCTCAACATTAAGGTCTAGTGAGTCCACTAGTTTAGAAAGTCCTTAAGATGTTGGTTTGGATCCTTGGAACGAAGTGTGTGGAATAAGCATCTATTTTGCACCAACCGGATGGTGTCGGATCGTAGAGGCACCACATTGTTCCCATCGAGGAGCTCAATGGTGTTTTGATAGCCCTTGTGGCTGGGTCTGGAATAGTCTCCCAGGGTACGAATAGGATTTTCGTCTCCCGATGGATGTCAACGAAAAGATATCACCAGACAAGAAGGTAACGAAGAAAAAGATAGACTAAAAGAAAGCTAATTGACAGAAAATAAAATTCTCACTTGATAGGAATCAAGCAAGTAGACCTAAGCTAGATAAAGCTCGAAACCTAACTATTCTACGGCAGCGGTGCCAAAAACTTGATGTGGGTGTTGCAACTTCACAATGAAAGTTTCACAACCCCAAGGTAGTGACCTAACAGATTTATGGGAGTATAGGCAAGACGTCATGGGCTGTTATCGGTTCTCTAGGGGGATAGGTTGGAGGCTCGAACAAATTAACCAATTTTAAAAGGTTTGAAGAAGATTCGTTGGAATTTTTATATTTTCTAGAAAGCAAGTAAAATTCAGTTTGAGAGGTGGTTTTGTTATTTTTTTTTTTTTTTTTTTTTTTTGTTTTTTTTGTTTTTTGTTTGTTGTTTTTTTTTTTTTTTTTAAAAAAATTTAAATAATTTTTTTTTTTTGTAAATTTTTTTTTTTTTTTTTTTGGTTGGTGGTTTAATTTTTTAACTAATTAAACTAATAATAAATCATAACTAATTTGGTGGAAATTTATATGATAAACGAACATATTTAATTAATCATGCACTACTCCTTAGTTTGTTTCTCCTAATCCTATTGCTTTTTCACTCTAGTGATGATATGTGTAAGTATTTCCTTAGTCATGAACGAATTACACAAAAACGCCGTCTATGTAATATTCTGTTAATGCAACGCACATGTAAGGTAGTATGAAGACTATTACAAGGCCCGTAAGAGTACATTACATGCATTAAAACACTTAAGAGGGATCAACCATATTAGGGTTAGGTATATGTAAGATATGACCGATGTATCCTTTCTACACACTCGTGTTTCCCAAGACGTCTATGCTAATGTAATATTTTATAGCTAGTTTTCTAGAGCCTAACGCACACATCCACCACAAGAAGCAATATTAAAAGGATCTATAAACTAAGTTTCATGCAATCATAAGTAAATACTAATGGATCTAGCCTAGCATATTAAAAGGAAGCGAAGAACAAGAATCAATCAAACAACACATAGACATATTGAATGATAAGAGATAGAAGACTTCACTTGATTAAAACATGTGTTTAAGGCTGATACAAAAGGGTTTTAACACCCTAAAAATGAGCCAAATAGCTGCTACAATTGACTTCTAAAGGTAGGGTTTGGTTCCTAAAAGTTACACACTTAAAACCCTAAAAATGAGTTTGTATATATAGAAAAACAGGCGCGACGACATCGCTTTATAATCCTGACGCTGTCGCCCCGCTGAATCTTCTAGGGCTTCTTTAAGTCGGTTAGATCCTAACACCATTAGCAAAATCTTGACGTCGCCTTTGTACGTCCTAACGCTGTCACATTTATTGGGACGCCGTCTCTAGCCATTGTACCCATTTTCTTTATCAGATTTGGTGTAAAGTTGTAATCTTGTCCGTTTCTTCTCTGAATGAGCCCAAGTCACGTGTATTTGAAGAATACTAGTATCCTTTATGATCAAACCATGAACTATGAGTGAGTGGGGTTGTGATTGTAGAGATAAATGGATGGAAAAATGATAATTGTATAAAATGAAATATGGAAAAAGGGAACAACCAACAACGCCACCTCTCCAAAGGCTAGGTGAGGTCCTTATATACTACTAGTGGCCTGACCATTGGGTTTGATGGGGGGGGGGTTGGGCATTCCATGGCTTGGCGCGGGGGCGCGCGCGGCCGAGCGGCAAGGCGGCGGGGCCGGCTATATTTACTAATCGAAATCATTACAAAAAACTTCTAACTATCTAAGACAATTACAACTTGGAAAGGTGACCAGATACGTGTTTTGTGTATTCCACAATCTCCCCCAATATGGAGTCATCCATTTTACAAAACCTTTAAGCCTAGCATACTAGCTTTGTCTTTAGTCTTTAGCTCTTTACTCTTGTACATTCTCTAATGATAATATGTTTTATGATCATTGACATAACTGGATTGAGCTTGTTTCCTTGGAGACTTGTATTTGACAATGTGAACTTGATCATCTTTAGATAATCAATCAAAGCACAAAGTCTGTTCGCCATCTTGAAACTTTTGCCATCTTGTGAACGAAGCGACTTCTTGGACCGACAATGCTCATTACCTTTCTTGATTTGTTGACTTGAAAAGCTTTAATGATTGCATCTTTCTTGAAATTCTTTAACTTTAACACTTTTCATTCGAGAAATACTTTACGGTATCATAGTGACGAGAAACTTCGTTGAACTTCTTTGGGACTTTAATACTCTTCACTTACAATAAAGACGTACGGATCATAGTAAGACGGAAATTCTTAATACATGTACTTAAGCTTTCATGTGATGTCTTTGTTTGTCGGTGTGATATTGAGTCAAATGTGCTAATGATCTTGTGAGTCAGCTGGAAATCAGTACCTTCCACACTCTATCTTGTAATTATACTGCGATTAAGAACAGATAGCAATAAAGCGTGGAGACGTATATAAGCTTTGGTTCCATTCCCTGGGTTCGTTGTAGAAACCATCGAATCCGGTGAGGTATCGACCTGTGATCAAGATTAGTATTTTCAATTTAAAAATAATCTTCTGACATACAATATCCAAGGCTGTAGAATCTTGAAACTTTTCTAACACAAAATATTAGATTCATCGTACTCAGCATGTTCTCAATATCGGAACGCGCAAAGCAGACAACAAGATAAGAGTGAACCAGTTGAGTTACTATCTCACCGATTGATAATGAAAAATGTAGATTTGAAAATCAATACTGGTGTATCACTTGCAAAATTGTTTTTGTGACACACACTGAGAGTGTTAATCAATTCAAAATTTATTAACAACCATTAAATTAATAAAGAGAACCAATCCTTAGAACAAGTTGTATTCTTATAGAATCTCACCAACATTTACTTTCCCATTAGTCCATTTTGATTCATAAAGAATCTCCACAAGTTACCTTCCATGACATTATGATGTGTTGGCTCAAGGCGTGAAAAAAAAAATTTCCATCTCATTGTGTATGAAATCACACTGAAAGTTTCTTGCACAATCAGCAATGATAATGCGTAGGGACTCTTAATATATATCTTGTAACTCATCATTGTGTGACTTAACCAATCAGAATTTGACAATTGTCCTTAATGTGAGATTTATGGATGGATTCCTTTTGTGCTCTAGACCTCAATAGTTGCACTATGTAATTTTATTAGATTCGGGGCTAGAGCTGAGTGCCACCTTTTTCATATCAAACTAACTCGGATTTATAAAGACGAATAGAAATTAGTGTATCACTTTGAGATTTTGAAACACAGTCTTTGCCGATCTTTGATTGGCTGGGAGGGGATTTTGCATAGCGTCACTGGTTTCCATGACGTCTACATATTTCAGACATACACCTGATGTTTCTTACAGCATATGTATTTTGACCCGGTTTATCGCGCCTAATTTAAGGATTGCTTCTTATCTTTGTCAGCCGTTTATCCGATTACATTTCTTTTCATTCTTTAACCCCTTCAATGCTTCCCGAGACATCATAACTAACACCTTGTTAGTTTTTGTGTCCAGTTGTTAGCTCGCATCTCATTCGCCATTATTTACCATATACTCTGACTTTTTCTCCTTTTTAATCTTACCTAATACTTCTACTACTAACTATGGATATCCCGTGGGTAATCCCTCTGGTTCATGGCTGGATCAAGGGATCCAAACCTTAAGCCTAAACCGCCAGTATAACTTCATAAATTTAAGAAACATGTATGGGTCCTTTTGGATATTTTCATCCACGATCCATCCGAAAAACATTGAAAATTACAATCAAAGGAGGTTGAAATAAATATCAAAAGAATTTACACTTTGAGAGTTTTTCATCATCACTAAAGCTCCCCCTTAACATGTGCAGTCGTAATCGTAGTACATCTAGTGTGGAGTCATTGGTCCATTTTACTTGATCACTTCTGTAATATGATCATTAAGTCCAGTTTATATCACATTTTTTCACGCCCTTAATCCAAAATGTTAACCCCGTAGAAATTTTGGTAAAACAATTGATTAACCGTCGAGAGGACAAAATGATGATATTCTTATCCGAAATGAACAAATTATTGCTCCCCCTCAACGTTGAGGTTTTAAGACATTTGGATGAGTACAAAAATTTGAAATATATTGAATTAACAAAGAAATATCATGAAAATTATTATGTAGCTCGATCACTCCTTATGTATCAACCTATTATAGTCTAACACTTTATATATTCACAAGATTATTATATAACGAGGTTTTAGAGCCAGAATGATGAGACCACATATGATATAGATTCATATGTATTCTTTTTGATGCAGCGTAGGTCTCCTTCGAACAATCTCCCACCAACTAAGCTTTCCAAAATCTCCTCATAAACCTTCATTCTTTCAAGAGGTTTTTAATTTGATCATTCTACTGTTCAAGCACTCTTCATCGTTTGCTTCAACTTTCTTCCATGTATGACGAGTCTTTGTGCATCAAACTTCGAGGATAGAACATATACAGATACATATGCAACATGACTTGTGTTAGGTTTGGTGTCCGGGTGAGATGGAAGTTTGTCTTATGGCTTCACCCCTAAACCACAATGCCTTTCTTGAGAAGATTTAAAACTTTCTTGCAAGATCCGCATTCAAGCATCTGATGTATAAGAAGCCCAGATATCCGAAGTACATAAATAACTCGAAAATCACAAACACCAAAACAATTAAAGTCCCGGATAGTTCGAAATTCCCTTACATTAAAGTGATGATATAAATTATAACACCAATAATCACCTAAGTCTCGGTGACACAATAATTCCCTCTAAGTAGTTTAAATGCAACACCTAAGCCACCTAAGTCCCAAATTATAACATTTCTTCCTGCATGATACTGACTAATATACAGGAATCATCATACTATGTATACCTCCTTTATCAAATATTTCTACTCATTTTAAGAAAAACTTAGTGATTGACGGTTTGGGCAAGACACTAATTGAATCATAAAGAATTCCTCTTTACGTTTATAAATAATTAACTCCTAAACACATCCCCTTGGGGACTCTTAATGATGCATACTGCTAATGTACGCTATGTCTCTATCACCATGTGATTGAGAATATGTGCACCCGGAAATGATTCAAAACGCGGTTATGACATTTGTCTTCCCGGAATGGCCTAAAATCAAAGAAGGCTATGGACTCTATCACGTGTACTTGTTGTACGTTCTAGTGTATCTACTCCTTCCCCCTTGCTGGTTTCGATACCTCGGAATCAGCAAAACCTTGTACGCACATATACTTGAGATCGTGTTTGAAGAATTAATAAGCTTAAATCTATTCTGTGAGAATCAACTTCAAGGCATTTAAAACTATGAAAGTATTTCCAAGCATTCCTAAGTCTTTTACAAACTATGAGGTGTTGGCAATATTGATCGTCTGTAGTTTAAAGCATGAATTCACTAAGTCTCAAAGTGCAAAAAAGTCCCTAAAGTTTGAAACAAATGACATCTAAAGCCCTTGTAGTTAATATACATTAACTCCCCTTTAAATTGTTATCCGTCATTATCAAAAACTTTATCCGTATATTCCGTGACTTATTTTGAAAGACCTTTTAAAAGATTATTTGATGACGCTTTCTCCCCCTCAAATAATGACCCGTTTTCTATTTAAAGAGTTGTTGTCATTGTTTGAGTGGTCAAATTGTCTTTGAAAATCTTTTTATGATTCCTGAAAAACACTGATTCATTATGAAGACAACTTTTTACCAATAAAAATTAGATTTCTTTTATTTTGACAAATAAATGCACTGACACATACATTTATTGTATATAGGAAGTACGAGTTGTGTTGCAAAGTAAACACAAGCCTTTGCATGGTCATAAAGTAGACCATGCCCGAGAATAAATTCCCGTTATGAGGTCAAGTTTTCATATTGAAATACTTGCCTTTAAGATGATGACCGGGTTGCTATCTGAAATAATAGCAAGCCATTTTTAGCATGTTTTGAAAACTTTTAAACTTCTGCTCGAACTTCATTTACAGCCTCGTATCATTATAAAATGACATTTCTAAGACCGTAAATGTTATCGATTTTCAGAAGACATGCCAGTATTACCTCTATTTATATTTTTCTCATTTTTTAATTTTTTTGAAAAAGTTTATTTAAAAAGAAAAATATTTTTGGTTTTTCTGAATTAGTGTATATACATATGATACAAAGGATATTCGAATAGGTACCACCACTATTTGTCAACGTCATCTGCCAACTTTTTCAGAGTCTCCAGCGTAAAACTTCGCATACCCAGCTTGTTGATTAGAAATTCAATTCTCTCTCGGCCAAGAGCTTTAGTGAAGATGTCCGCCAATTAATACTCCGATTGACAAAGTAAAGTATCGAATCACACCATTTTCAATAATGCTCCTTGATGAAGTGAAATCCTGATTCTATATCTTGGATCGTGAATGTTGAACGTTGTTGGCAGCATAAAGGCAATAGCCTTTTTATATCACAGACATTGGAAATTTCTATTGAATCCAAAGCCATAGTTCGGAGACGTAAGATTGTGATCATCATCCAAAGGACTTAAGCACAATCAACCGTACAAAGCAATATATTCACTTCCCCCGTACTGGAGATATCCGCAGCGCTTTTTGCCTTTTAAAAGACGACAAGCACACAAAAAAAAGTCAATTCACCCAACAGTTGCAAACTACCAGATGTGCTACACGTGTATATGACAACCAGCATGATCCGCATCTACAAAATGCTGTTAGAAGCAATGGAAGAAACCTTTGGATACATAGAAACCCTGATTATGGTTCCATTTTAGATACCGAAAGAGTCCTATTACCGCATTTAAAAGTACTTTTTTGTAGTACACGACCTGATACCGGGCACACATTGCATATAGCAAATTGTAAAGGTCCCATGTCTCCAGGGCAAATAAGATAAAGGATGGTGGCCAAATTATACCATGGATAGTGTGTACAGATCTACGTCATTTCCCCCTTCTTTATCCTTATCCAATTTGATTTTCTCCACCATTGGGAGTAATCCAAACTGGGTCACAAGAATTAAAAGCCATAATTATTTTAAGTGATTCAAGGGCATATAGAAGACTAGTATTTATGAAGATGCCTCTGGGACTTTGAGAAATCTGTAGTCCTAAGAAAAATGGATTTTGCCCATCATTGACCATCATAAATTTTAGGAACACATGATTTTAGCAAAGAGGTCACAAAAGTATTCAGGTGTAGATGCAGCCAAAGATATAATATCATCGACATAAATAATGTACCAGAAGTAGGTTCCTTCCTTCACCTATGGATGAATAGAGAAGCATCCACTAGAGCCTTTTGAAAGTCCCATTGATATCAGAATGAAGATTAACATATCAGAAACCACGCGCGTGGAGTTTATTTCAACCCATAAAGAGCTTTCTTAAGCTTGTACACGTAGTTAGGTTTGTCTGGATCCACAAATCCGTCCGGTTGGCTAACATAAACCTCTTCCCGCAGATTACCAAACAAGAAGCATCCTTCAGACATCCATTTGGTAGACGACCATATTCATATGAGCGGCAAACGCTAGAAAAATCCTTATAGCCTCTAATCTTTTAACCGGAGCGAAAGACTCTTCAAAATCGATTCCTTCTTTTTGACGATAACCACGAGCGACCAACCGAGCCTTGTTTTTCAGAATACCTCCTAACTCATCAAGCTTAACCTTATAAATCCACTTAAGAGTAATGAAAAAATGCTTTATCAGGAGGAGGAACAAGTTACCAAACTTCAAGACGTTCAAATTCATGAAGATTCCTCTTGCATAGCTTCTATCCTAACATGCTTGAGTTATGCGTTCCTTTGTAGGTCTTAGGTTCGACTGATGTGAGAAAGGCATCATAGTAGCAGAATAAGGCTTGTTCATGGAGTTATAGTCGTGTGGAAACTAGTCTATCGAGTTCACCAATTGTATTCTCAAGTAGATGATCCTTAGTCCATTTTCCCCTATTGTTTTTAGAAAACTTGTGTGATCGGGAGGCACAAATGTAAGAAAAATCCGACTGATGAGGATTTATCCAGAAGTAACTTTTTGGAATTGGAATACCAAAGTACGGATCATTACCCATATGTGCAACTTCAATAGATCAGATTGTCATTCTTCAACCCTCATGAGAAATAATAGGAGTTTGAAGTTTTCTTGTGTTGTATGAGAGTAAAATCTTGGTGATGGAGCATCTTGATCAACTGTAGTTAGAGGGCTCAGGTGACAGTTGATACGAATTTTCAGGTGCAACTACTTTAAGAATAGGAGCAATAACTTCAGGTGCTGGTAAATCAACATAGGATAGGGGATTGAATAACTTATCAAACATTGGTTGAAACAACGAATCCCAGTCAGATCTCGAAGGTGGTACAAATGGTGTTAAGGAGGGAGGGTTTGGCAACGAGTCCTGAAAATATGTTACAGAGTCATATCATGAAGGGCGGGTCCTGAACTGCTGTGTTTCAAAGCACAATTCGCGGCCAGCTCATCAAAGTTTTAACATAGGGATTGTTTCAATTATTCGTCCTGGTACGATCTTTTGTAAATCTGGGATGCTTTCTTCGTAGGTGCATAGCCAATGAAAATACTAATGTCAGCCTTCAGTTGTAACTTGCCCAAATGTCTGCGCTATCATTCCGTTAGTAGCAAGGTGCACCAAACCATGTTAAGATCTGATATATCAGAGGTATTGTCGGTAAAACCGGATGGTGTTTACCTGTGACGACGACGTATCATGGAACGATTTTGGGTATAACAGGCTGTGGCAACTGCTTCGGCCCATAGAAATAAAGGAGCTTTTGCATAAATTAACATAATGCGGGCTGCTTTAATTAGCGTACGATTTCATCTTTCAACAACACCGTTTTGCTGTGGAGAGCGTGCAACTGATGTTTCATGAGAGATGCCAACCTTCTCATAATATTCACGCAATGTCTGATTAAGAAACTCAGTTCTATTATCTGTTCTGATGCGACAGACGGTTTCCTTAAGCCGTACTTAGATCATCTTTAAAAAATTGATAATAAAAACTGGAGCTTCATCTTTTGATCGCAAACATTTTACCCATGTAAATTGAGAGTAGTCGTCGACAATAACGAGGATGTACTTCTTTCCATTGACACTCGCGACATGCATTGGCCCACACAGATCCATATGCAACAGATAGAGTTTTTTCTTGAAGTGGCGTCCCTCAGATTTGGGTTTTGTGGGGTTTCCTTGAACTTTTTCCTAATGCACAAGCAGAAACATAGAGTGATTTCTTTTTCAACTTGTTTTAGGAAACCTCAGACAAGTCCATGTCTTGCCAAGATGATAATAGCACAAAAAATTCATGTGAGATAGACACGAATGCCATAACCAAGACTTGGTTTTAGAATCCTTTGACAATAGACAAATGGGAGAGGACGCCATCATATTCCCAAGTGAGAGTGTATAAAAATTGTCCCCTCGAGATCCTGTCAATAAATCAACACCTTCTAGATTGCGAATGAAGTATATGTGTTGACGAAAGGCCACTTCAAGATTGGAATCACATAATTATCCCACAGAAAATAGATTATGCCTAAGTCCTTCAACGTAATAAACCATTGAAATAGTAACATTCCCAATATGATAGTCTCCATAACCCATTATCTTTGCAACTTGATCATTTCCGAATTTGACTTTAACTCCTAGAATTTACTGATTACATATGTGAGCTGATAGCGATCTCGTCATTGCTTTGAGCAACCGAAGTCCAAATACCAGAGGACGATTTGGACAACCTGCATTCATTAAGAGAAGTAGATGGAACAATGGTTTTTGTGGATCCCCAGGATTTACTGGGTTCCTGTATGTTAGCAGATATTGGTTTTATAACCTTAGTTTTGCTAACGGACTCAGTATTCTTATTCTTCCTAGGTTCCCTTGAGTATACCAAATGAACCACAGGTTTGGGTGATTTAGATTCTAGAACTATTGGTTTCCTAGAAGGCACTTCATTAGTAGTGGTAAACCAGTTAAAGGGCACGTCATTCCTATAAATAGTGAAGGTTCAGACTGGTAGGTCTCATAAGTATATCCCATCTTAGTGAACACATTACCTGTTGGTTTCCAAATCTCTTTCTTATATTTTCTCTCTTAGGTTTTAGCACAAATTTCACTCATCAATAGAATTAGAAACACACAAATTATCAGAAGACATGCAATCATCATTGTTAATACAGACATAATCATAATTATCATGTTTCTTGGAATTCTGCACAGACGCAGATCCATTAACTTTAACAGTACCATTCATTTTATTCAAACTAGATTTAACCGATCTAGGGTAACATCTACTTATTCTTCGAATTACAACTTGGTGTTTTAGTTGAATCCAATCTATTTCCTGGTATTTCCTGAAGGCTGTGATTCGCTAGCACTATTAGAAAGTCTTTACTTCCTGTAGAATGCAAGCACCCCTTGTTAGAAACTATGTTTGAAGACGATCTGTTTTTGTGTGTTATCCTGTGGAAGTGAGTGATTCGTCAAACCAAACTTTCTTGTCCTTTCCTCGGTGTGACCGGCAAACTAATTGAGGATCAAGATTGTTGTTGCTAGGAGCAAGTCCCTAACATATGTGTTAAAGCAAAATCTTGAATGACTTTGGTAAACCTAAATGCAGACTCTAAAAGTGAATCTTGAGGAAAATCGCTTTGACAAGTTCGACTATATCCTTAAGGAGCCTAAAGCTTCCTTCCTGAGTGCGCTTAATATAAGAGGAGTAGGAGCATTCCTTTTATTTCCATAATAAGGGCGTGATAGGTTCCATATTATCCTTAGACACTTTTGGATCAACAGATGAGGTTCTCAATAGCTCCTTCTCTAAAGCTTTTCCTTTAAGTTTATCCTTAACCATTTTTAGGGCTCTATGACCAAACCTTGTTCCTGAAGTTTTGCATTTAAATTAGAAATTTCCCCAGACTTTATATTGACTTGTTTGATTAACTCATCACATTGTTCTTTTGATTGAACACGTTTTGGTTTAATCGAGTCATAAAGTTGCTTATAAGTCTGTTTCAAATGCTCATTCTCAGCAACAAGTTTTGTCACTCTATGTTCCAATTCAATGTTAAGAGTCTCAATTTCATCCATGTTCATTTTGACTTTGCTATCATCCACATTTCATTTTAAGGACTTAATTTGCTCTTATCAAAACATTGACAATGACTGTGTCATTCGCTTAAGACTGACTCGTCAAATTCACTTAAAATACATACAAGACTGAGTAAAACTTGGAGCATTTTGATCTAAAACACTATTTTTCTGTTGAAAAATTTCTTGATTAAGTTGAGAATCAGCTTCCAAAGTGATGCAATGTTTTTCAAGAGTTGTAAAACTCTTACAAAGTTTATCGTAAGTTTCTTTATCACAAATCCTTTTTTTGTTGAGAAGCTTCAGTCTTGAAGTTCGAGACACTTTTGAAACATTTCATTTCACAGTTTCACAACCATCATTCACAGACAAATTCACAACAGTTTGTACAATATCATGATCAATGGCTTGTGCCAGAGTCGTTCATTTTCACTCAAAACTTGATTCATTTTAACTTCGAAAGTTCTGGACTCTAAGCGATGTTGTTCGATCAGCCTATAATTTTAACCATTTGATAAAATACATTTTGGAACATGTCAAGTTCTTCAACCAAGTATTGATTAAAGTTATTGAAGATATTCTTTTTAATTTCTTTTATAGAACGTAATGATTTCATTCTCGAGAACAAGCCTTTGGATGTTCAAACCCCTACGAAGCCCTCAGTGATAGCTGTGGCAGTGGTTCTTCTTTTCTTGACAGCAAAAACCTGATCAAAGCCATTAAGATGGCGGTATAAGCTTTCAAGCTAGTAATGTCAGCATACTTACTTAGGAAGTTTCCCTTTTTGTAACCCCAACTTTGTAGGTTGTGGAAAAGGAGATGGTCTACAGCTGGGACCAAGTCGCCTTTCCAATAGGCATGTTCACTATATAAATTAGATTGTCGAACAAATCGTATGTTGTAATCGTTATTAAGAACCGCATAATTAATAGGTTTAGTGTTCACTTTATGTTTTACAACCATTGGATCTTGTTATTTCAAAAGCATTTTTGAACGACTCTCTTCACAATGCATTAATGTCTCATCAGAATCAGGAATCACAATAACATCCATTTTAAGAATGACATTCCAGTCATACAGTTTTGGCTTTGACTCTCGAACTTTCTTCAGATAGAAAGGTTTTTCAAAACCGATAGCTTGTTTCGTGGAATGATCATAACAAATTTTGGATTTAGTCATCATAGAACCGTAGCCGCAGATTGACCATCTTTGAAAATGATATTATCAAGTTCCATTAATTTTCTTTTCTAAAGCAACATCATCTACAATATTTTTTGTTTCTTCCATTTTTAAATCATTTTTGAAGATCAGAAACTGTTTCATTATAGAACCGCTATTCTGCACTTTGTTCAGAAAGAGTTTACTTAAGACGTTCAATCTCGGCATATTGTTCATTTGATCCTAAAAAATTGTTCTCAACATTTTGCCTTTCTTTCAAATCTTTAACCTCTTCTTTATATCTGTCAAGCTCAGTAGTCAAAGCTTTCTTGGCACTTTTATATTCCAGATTAACATTGATGCAGTTCATCATGGGTAATTTAATTGTTTCACTAACATAGATAAGATCAGAGACATGCTTGTTGAGCAGAAGGATTTGAGACTTCTCGAAACAGTTTCCTGTTGTGTTTCCACTTCAGATACTGAGAATAAGGAATTGAAATATTGTCTATCACGGTTATTTTAGTTTCTACTGATTCACATCATTAGACCGGTTACAGAAGACGGCATTATCTGCGCATCACCTTTTGATTGATTAAATTCATAGGTCAGATTATCCGGATTGTGTACCTCAGTGATAGCATCTGAGCCAATCCTGGAAAGATTCGCACAGAGAGAAATTCTTAGCTGAGTATAAGTTCATCAACAATCCAGTTCCCATAGGCATCCAGATCATACTGCTTGATAAACATCATTGTTGGGTAATGACAGCTCTGAGAGGTTTGAGTGTCAGGAAGTCCGGATCAGCCAAAAATGCTATTTTCTCCTTCTGTTAAAACTTGACCACTTGCTTGAGCTTAAGCCAGCAACACTTTATCATTGAACCACGTTTCATCCCTTTTTCTTTTGGGCTTAGTACACTGATTGGCAATATGACCCTCCCCTTTGCAATTGTAACAGATGATAGTCTGTTGTTTCCCTGTGTTGCTTCCACTTGCTTAAGGTGTGTATTTTCTCGTTGTTTCACAAGCACCATAAGTATTTGTCTCCCTCTGAACAGTTTGCATAGTTACATTTTTTTTTATTATCCTATCATAAGTGGTAGCTTTTGTATGAAGGTTTGACGAAGTCCTTAGCTGATTGTTGGTAGTTAGGATACAGGATTGACAAACAGCAGTTAAGAATAGACATCAAGTGATTGATCGCATAAATTGGAGTCATCCCCTTTCTGGATACACTGGAATATTAGACCGGAGTCCTGGTTGCGAAAATGAGTCTGACGAGATGTTGATGTTGGTAAGTTGGTGGGAGCATATTCTAATTGTGGGATTGGAGATTGGAGAAATAAACGTTGTGGTGCACTAAGATTGGTACATCATTTGATGGTTAAGTGATTGAAAGAGGAGTGTGATTAACTTGTTGTGGAATCTGTTGAGTCTGATAAGGTTTTACAAACAGTGAAGACAGATATGGTGAAACATGATGTTGAGGTAGAGAGATGGGTAAGTGGTGTAGATGAGATTGATCAAGCCGACTGAGTTATTGAGAGTATGCACTAAAGCAAGAGATCGGAGTTCCTTTCATGCATCAAACAAAAACCTACATTTGCATGTCCTTTCGGTTGTTGTGGTACGCATGAAAGCTGATCAAACCTTGTAGAGTGCAATACTTTACCAATAATAACCACATAACCAATTTGCTCGCATTCATCAGAAGCGTTTTAAAAACTGGTGATAACTGCAATAGCTCTAATGGTATCTTGTAGATGTTCTAAATCATTAAGTAACAAAAACAGAGTGGAACTCAATAGTACTCACTACAAGTAAACGACTCTCCTTTCTTTAAGTAAACTTAACGAATTCATCATACAGCTTACATTCTCATATTTGTTGTTAACGACGTTCCTATGCATTAGCAAGTTTAATCTTCCCCAAAGATCTTTTGCAACACAAAGTTGACTCCAACACAAACAATAGCATAGATTTCAGTTGGAAGGCCTTGGTAGAGGAATGAAGTTTATTGCTTTGAATGTCCACATACAATCAGTCAGCTTGCAAGGCTTGCGGGAGTCAGTTCAATATAATTCCTTAAGTCTTGTAACCCCAACCACAATGATTGAAGCCAAAAAGTGTTCCTTTTCAACAGAGGCAAGAATCTTTCTTCCATGTGGCTATTCAACAAATAAAGTTCAATTCAGCCTCTTCCTAGAAACCCCCCCCCCCCCCCCCCCCCCCCCCTCATACAAGTTCTTTTTTCAGCATTGGTGGTATTGGTTTTTTCTCCTCCAGAAAGAAGTGACTTATCGCAAGAGTCGTCCAATTGATACTTGTGGTACAAAAGATTTACAAATCGATCGATCGTAGGTAGAAAGAAAATTGTGTTATGGTTGTGTGTATTTATGTTTTGAGTCTTAAATGAAAAATCTTGAAACTACCACGGGATTTTACAATTCTTGATACTAAACCGGGAAAAACAAATAATTGCTTCACGAGGATTTTACAAGCCAAAGAAATAACCATATAATTTGAGTAATTTGAGTTGATGAGTTTAAATTACTTAGAGGTAAGTTCGTTCGGTTTAAACAAGAAAACAACTCGTTCGGTTTCAATAGCTTGTTCGGTTCCAACTAGAAAACACTCGTTCGGTTCCAATTGAAATATCTTGTTCGGTTCTAACTAGAAGACTACTCATTCAGTTCCAATTGAAATAAAGTCGTTCGGTTCTAATTGGGATGAACTCGTTCGGTTCAAACTAGGAGGCAACTCGTTCGGTTCAAACTGATAAAAGCTTGTTCGGTTTAAACAGGGAATTATCTTGTTCGGTTCAAACTAAAGTAATCCAGTTCGGTTCTCTCGATCGGTTATCTAGTTCGGTGACCTAGTTCGGTTGTCTAGTTCGGCTTACTCGTTCGATTGTCTAGTTCGGTTCCCACAACACGAAACCCAAATTTTCAAAACTCAAAAAGACATATTTTTGAATGGTTTTTAGCAAAAAATCTTGTACAACTAGTGTTACTAACCCTATAGGAACAATAAAAATGAAAACTTTAAGGTTTTTAAGCCAAAAAAAAATTAAATTAAGATTTTGCTCTTTGTAAAGGTTTTGAACACTAATCAAAAGACAAACACAAAAACTAAAAACACCACTCCATGGCTCTTGATACCAATTGAATAAACATGTAATCTAATGATCTACCAAGAACAAGAGAAAGAGATGTGGGTTGTGATGTTTAGAGAGAGAAAGTGATGGAATGGATGATGTTATTATTATGTAGAAAATGGAAGAAATGAAACAACCAACCCCTCTCCAAGGCTAGGAGAGGGTTTAATTAAAAAAAATTTTTTTATTAAAAAAAAAATTTAATTTAAAAACTTTATTTTAAATTATAAAAAAATTTTTTATATAGTACATGGATGGCCGGCCCATGGGCTATGATGGGCTTCCCATGGGCCTTGGGCCAGACTAGATTACTAATCTAATCATTACACTAACTACGAGCTAAGACCTATTACAACTTGGAAGTGATCGACACTTTTTGTGTTTCCAACATAGAGTAATCTAAGGTTGTCATAACTAACCACTGTCCATCCATGGGTCCAAGAGTCTAAGTCCGAAAATTTGATCTTCAATATGGGCTACTAGCTCCATTCTTCATGAGTATTAGGATAACTTAGTGTAATAATGGGCTACTAGCTCCATTTTTAATAATTACTGAGATGTCTTGGTGCAATAATGGGCTACTAGCTTCATTTTTTTATTAATATTTTTTATTTTGCACTATCTTTACATTTTTTAACACATGGGTGGCTTTATGTTTCACCCTCTTTTCTTCACTTTCTTCATGATTAATATGAAAATGTTATAAGAGTTTATATCTTTAATTATTGCCCCTACAACATCCAATATTATACGCACATCCCCCCACTTAAGATAAACAATGTCGAAAGTAGTAATACAGGGGGGTCTTTATAGATCATAATTGATTGGTCTTCCATGAATGCATATAATTCTCATTCCCATTCCCCCTGAACCATGGACTTAAGTGGCCAGGGATTTCAACACAAAGAAAATAAAGACTACAGGGTAGGCTAAGGTTAAATGGTGTAACGAAACATATAACATTGGGTGAAAACATAGATTGGTTTGACAAGGGTGATCTATGGGTAGCTTGCACTAATAATGAGTGCAACAAAAGGGTTTATCACGGGAGGTTGACTTGTCAGTGTAACAAGTCGATAAACGCACACATATAGGCTATTTGGGTGATTTCTTAAGTGTTGCCTTCTTGAACTATCTATTCATGCTAATCTATTATGTCTCAAAATGATGTACATGCCAAGTTCTAAAGTCTACAATACTACCAGCACACTCAATATTTTCGTGGATTTTGATTAATATGATGGAAACGGAATATTAGGAATAAATCTCACCAAGTATAAGAAAGGATAATGTGCATTCGGCAAAGATTTATTCTAGTTATTTAAGAAAAATTTGTCAAAATTTTTAAAATTGGCATAATAT